>NW_021025620.1:640204-665712 GCF_004153795.1 Camellia sinensis | reverse complement strand
TGGTTGCACATGGATTGTTAGCCAGTCAAATGAAGACATATATGAGGTCCATTCATTTCTGACGGTGTTGGTAGACGTTGGCAAGCGTTCATGTTCTTGCTTCCAGTGGCAATTGAACGGATTCCCATGTGCACATGCGGTGGTTGCAATACAGAGTAGTGGAAGGGATTTCAGTACATTTGTTGAACAATTTTTCACTGTTGATCAGTATAAAGTCGCTTATTCTGGATACATTCAGCCAATACCAACAGTTGACAAACCCTCCTTTTCGGAAGACGACTTCATCATATATTCACCGGCAGTTAAACGTCCTCCAGGGCGACCCAAGAAGAATCGAATACCATCTCGGGGAGAGAAACTAAATCAGATTAGGTGCGGTCGATGTGGCCGCATGGGCAGCCACAACCGAAAGACATGTAAAGAACCAATTTAGTAATAGGCATTTAGCATTCACTTTTGTAATCTGTTTTGAACAGCAGCATCGTATTCTTGTAGTAGCATGTATTGAAGCTAATTGATGACAGATTATAATAAGTGAAGACACTGTTTACAATTGATCATTCAGCTATTTTTTCTTTCACATTGTCTCATTCATATGTTGCTGTTACATGTTTACTTATTTGGTCATGCAAACGTATGTTTCAGACCTACAGAATACGTTAGACAAAATGTTTTGCACACTGGCCTTGTATGTGAGAAGACATTTATTTTGTAACATAGGTGGTGTTATTATTGTCTCCATCTGACAGGTTGTCGTGCAACCGGTTAGTCAATGTTAAATTACAGCAAATTCTTGACATTTTAAATTGTCAAAGCCAATCAAGATTCCTTATCACATTAAATTTGGCAATATCATTTACACAAACACATTCACATTCCTCTTTTTCCCACTCAATAAGAAAAGTGCACAAAACTGTTACACATTCGGCACCACAATCTTGCTATTAAGTGTAGACAACAAAACCTGTTCTAACAAACACAATCACATCGTATTTCATATTCACTATGATATAAACATAATAATTCACATTCAGACAACCACATTCACATCTGTATTTCACATTCGCAAAAATAGTGCACAACACAGTCATACATTCGCATTTCCATTTTGGGCGTAATAGGTATATAACCAAACCTGTTATGTCATTCACAATCACATCCAATTTCACATTCACCATGACATAAACGTAACCATTCACATTCACATAACCACATTCACATTTGTATTTCACATTTCCAAAAAAGTGCAAAACACTGTGACACAGTCACATTTGCTTTTTGGGTGTTACAGTTACACAACCAAACCTGTTCTGTTATTCACATTCGCATTTGCTGTCACAATCACCAACACATTTACATACAACTTCACCCTCAGTCAACCACTTTCACATTTGCAATTTCACAGTCCCTAATACAAGTACCAAACACTGACATACATTCACGAACACAATTTGTGTATTAGAAATGAACAACCCTCATTGTTTTGTGGCATTAACATTCACATTCAGCTCACATTATGAGTCGCATTACCAATTACATTCACATTTAGACAACCATATTCACACTTATGTAGGCAACATTCCTGGTGCCCTTAAATTCCTACTTACATTACTGAATGACACATAAAGCCATATTAAGAAAATAAATTGCAGTCCCAAAAAAGTCAATTATCCATTGTTGCCTATTCTCAAAACAAAATACACTAATTAGTAATCCATATTCACCACGCTACGAAAAACATCATAAACTTCCAATTATTCCTGTGCCAGCAAGCTTTTAATACCATTCCAAAGCAAAAACAGTGTGACTATATACCCAAAATATCAAATCTGCACCTATATACCACCGTCAGTAGACAGTCAATTGGCAGCCACAAATGACCTTCTCCTGTCATTCACAAATGATTTCACCATACCGGCTCGCATTGTTCTGCATCTCTCCTCTCCCATTGACTTGTCAACATCTACGTGACGCACAAGTTGCTTCATAATGAAACATACTATAATTCCACAATCATTCCTATCACGAAAATTTAAGTCATTAGTAGCAATGTCAAAAGAGACCACGTGCAATGTACGGAAACATGAATGGCGTACGTTGGAAAGAAACGTAACAAACTTACGAGTCTGGTTTTTGTTGCGGACAATAATCAACCACTAGAAGCTTCTTCACCAAGTCTTGTGTTTCAACTGTGCCCACCTTCAGTCTGCGATTTATGTAATCCTCAAAGTAGGATTTCTACATTATTGTCAAATTTATATTACAATAATTAGTATTGTTGTCCAAAATAAAATACAAATATCACTGCAAGAAAGTAATTGATGTTTACTAACCAGCAATGACGCTTCCCAGTAATGTTTGTCTTCCCTCCCACGTCTTGGTTTCATAAAGTTGTAATGCAACCAAAACCCCTTCCCAGTGTCATAAACCATTAGTGTCCAATGGTTATCTAAGTGGATTGGGAATTGAATATATCTGGCCTTTAGGGCATGCGAGGCACGCAATGCAAAGTACCTGTCACGTACATCTTCGGCTATATCTCTTATCGTAGGCTGCAGACATTCATTTTGAAAATGTTAAAAGACAAACTAAAAATGGTAATATTAATTTCTTCAGTTGCATGTCTTACCAAACATAATGTGCTAAAAATGTATGATTTTTCAGCATCCGCGGATTTAGGCGACTTCGTCTGCTGCTCGTACATCAGCATTTCTGCGTAGGCATCAATGACCTACGTGAAAAAGAAAATAATTTTTATTTTTCCTTGCATGTTTCCTTGCCTTGTATACATGTACGTAAATTGCATTCTATGTGAAGAAGCTTCAGAAGTTTGACGAGTAATTACAAATACCATACTTACATTGCCTCGTAATGTCAGCCCCTTAACGATCGCCCGTATGTCATTGAAAGACACAGAGTTGGACACATGTGGTCCAGTCCAGACTTGTACACTGCAATACATTTTTTGAACAATAAATTCATGTACAAATGCATAATGGTAAGAGCAAGTTGCATAACCTACCTGTCACCCCCTTTCTCATATGCTTCTTTAAGCTTCTCTTTCTCTTGTGTTAATAACAACTTCCAGATTGGTAGACGATTAGTCAAGTTAAACCGAGAAAATGTCCTATCTGGGTCTGCAATGTTGTCAACCTCAATGATGTCATCTTCCATTTCTTGTTTACTGTCACACTCACCCTCATTGACCACACCACTATCAGATGGTTTCTTTTGCCTCCGCAAACCCAATGGATATTCATACTCTGGCAGTTTATGCTCCTTCCTATTTTTCTTTTTAATGTTTCTTACAAGCGAGTTTTGCAACGCAGTTGTTCCAGTGTTTTGATTAATACCAGCCATTAAATCCACATCACATGCCATTTGCCCAATGTTGTTGATCGGGGTCACATGAGTATCCACCCCTTGCAACTCTGTCCTCTTATTCACATCAGATGGAAACGATGTTGACAATGGCATAATGGCAAGTACGTTTGCGTCACAGTGGTACATTTCCTTATTACTTTGCTTCATCTCCTGTACACCAGCAGCTGCTTGGGTATATTCATGGACTGTGTACTCCCCCAACTGTTCCACGAGCTTCGCGTTTTTTCATTAAGTTCATCCACTAGCTACTGCATCCTTTCAATGTCACATTCCTTCTGCTTATTGTTCACTGTGATTTCTTGTTCTAACTTGGCACATTTTTCTTCATACGCTGTCCTCATTGTTGCCAGTTCTGTCTGTAAGGCAAATATGACATCAGATTTACGTGCTACTTCTATCTTAAGCACACCAATATCAAGCAGTGCTCTCTGGTATTCTTCAGACATAGATGCACCCCGAGCACACTGATCATTACTCTCAGCACCAATCCCACCGCGCTTTGAACATTCGGCCTTTGCTCCAATTTGTTTAACGTCTTTGGTCTTCATGAAGCGCCGTTTAGAATGACTAATGTGCAGATCTCCTACCACAACCTGCAAACAATTTAAAAATAAAAATTCAAAAATAGTAAATTGGCACATCTAATATTTACTCTAACGGTACAAAAAATCGTACTTCCACATCATTTGGTTGCTCAATGTCCACTGCTCTTATCTTTGTGACCAACTTGTTGATATTCCATTTGATAAACCTCGAAAATCCATCTCCACGATCTGCTTGTATCAAGTTGGTGTGCTCACATATCCAAAACTGTGGGACCATGGGTTAAAAATATTAGCTGTGAATGTTTTTCAAAACAAATACAAAATTATATTGTGGGAAAAAAAAAAAAACAAAGAGCACTTACAAGTAGGACAGTAACACATCCAGTAACTTTCTCAGGCTTAGAGTAAAATCCCTTAATTGACTCCAAAGTTGTGCAGATTGCTCCAGCCCAATCATATGCCTTCATGTTGTCTAGATCCTCTACAACCCGGACGAACCCCCATCCCACGGTCTCTCCTGAAGTAGCAAAGAATAACTTCCCACACAAGTACAAACTCAGTAACTTTGCTACATCCTGGTGATCCTGAGTAGTGTCCCTGAGTAATGCATCCATTAACAGTTCCTTAATGGTCTTCAAGTTTATGCGTGCTATTTTGGGACACCTTCGTTGGATGAAGTCAGTCGGGAGTCTTGGCCCATGTGAAACATCTAAACTCTTCTTACCACCTTGAATTCCAAATATTAGTTGCATATCGATGCTCGTAAGCTCAATGTGTTTACCACCAATCATGAAAGCCGACTTATCTGAAACAAATGTCTGAATGATCCTCATTACAATGTCATCACATTTTTGGAATTCATGTTGGTTTATATTGGTTTTTCACATCGCATCCAATAACAACCAGAACGGTGTTTTCTGAAGATATTGTAAATGCTCATCTTTCAGTTTTGACACTGCCACCAGCTTCACAATTCCAGCAATGTTGGAACGGTAGCAAAATGTTAGTTGTTTGTTCAGTCGTTGTTGAGGCTCATATTTCAGCTTCTTTGCTTTTCGAGCACTGCTTTGCCTTAATGCGTTCACATTCTGTGACGAAGTTTGAGACCGCCGTCTTTTACCAGTTCTAGTCCCTTCACTGCTGCTCACTTTCGCCTTGAAGCCTGACTGTGGTGTACGTTTAATTGAGCCTCCTGAAAAAAATGCCATCAAAAATTCACATTTCATATACAAGCAAGATCCTACTGATAACGTATGTGAATATGTACTTTAATAGCAATACGTAACATTGCATGTCAGTATGTTCGTGATGTGACTAGTGTCACTGAGAAGTACTTGACGTAACTGTGACAAATTACACGCACACATTCACATCCATGTTTTCAAAATGTGACTGAGAAGTACCTGGCGTAACTGTGACAAATTATGCACACACATTCATGGCCATGACTGTGACAAATTACACGCACACATTCACAGCCATTGTTTCAAATGTGACTGAGAAATACTTGACGTAACTGTGACAAATTATACGCACACATTCACGGCCATGTTTTCAAATGTGACTGAGAAGTACTTGACGTAACTGTGACAAATTATGCACACACATTCACGGCCATGTTTTCAAATGTGACTGAGAAGTACTTGACGTAACTGTGACAAATTACGTGCACACATTCATGGCCATGACTGTGACAAATGGCGCACACACATTCATGACCATGTTTTCAAATGTGACTGAGAAGTACTTGACGTAACTGTGACAAATTACGCGCACACATTCATGGCCATGATTGTGACAAATTACGCACACACATTCACAGCAATGTTTTCAAATGTGACTGAGAAGTACTTGACGTAACTGTGACAAATTACGCGCACACATTCATGGCCATGACTGTGACAAATTACGTGCACGCATTCACGGCCATGGTTTCAAATGTGACTGAGAAGTACTTGACGTAACTGTGACAAATTACGCGCACACATTCATGGCCATGATTGTGACAAATTGCGTGCACACATTCACGGCCATGGTTTCAAATGTAACTGAGAAGTACTTGGCATAACTGTGACAAATTACGCGCCATGGTTTCAAATGTGACTGAGAAGTGCTTGATGTAACTGTGACAAAGGTGTGCGTGTAATTTGTCAAATTTGTAATTTGTCACATTTGTATATCTGAGTGAAAACAACCAAACGACATCGTACCACAACGTGGCACTATACACATAGTCCAACTCACATGTGCTTCTACTCACATCCGACACTAATTTCATATTGGGCCACAATCACATTCATTAACTGTACAACACACAACGACAAACCCCCAAAATAGTCTACCAAACCCAATACTATGCTCGGATCGGGAAAAAAAAAATTGAAATCAAATAATGATTGTGACTGTGGCCCCCAAAATAGTCTACCAAACCCAATTCAACAACGAATCAAGCATAATACACCCACACTAGTCAACCCGCAGAACCTCCATCGTACAACCCCAACATACATATTTATTTCCAATTCGGAAACTGTAAAATCAATTATTCATCACAATTCTCACAAAACATACAAATAACAAAGCAGATTACGACTGAAGGTCACATAAACCCTAGTTTTGGGTTGTTAATAAAAAATCAAATAAATTAACATGAAACAGGGACAAATGCACACTTACGTTTCGAAGTCATGATTCCTGCTTCTCACTGTAAACGGTAACCGTTGTCACCTTCCCGTCGATCGTCTCCGTTGAATCAGGCCCCTTCTCCTATTCGTGGTGAGTTTTCGAAATGTATACAACTGAATCAGCCTATTTTGGGGGTTTTGAAATGTTTTCCGAATTTCAAAATTAATGTATATGGATATGATATTAACATCTACTATTAAGGGTAAATGTGTCAAGTAAATTTCCATAGGACTTATGAGGATATAAGTTTTTACTTAGGACTTAACCTATCATAAGTGTATGAAAAAAAACTTATAAATAAGTCTCCCTTAATTTTTTAACTTTTTAACTTTTTTGATGGCTTTTTTTGACAAAAAATTGGTGTCTTTTGGATAAAAAAACTGACTTTTTTGACTAAAAAAACCTAAAATATCAAAAACTGACTTTTTTAGTGTGCTCCTAAAGTGGCCCATAATAACGAATTTTTATTACAAATTTAATAATTATGAAATAAAAATGTTAATTATAATTATTTTAAAATAAAAGAAAGGTCATTACACCCAATAAAACCTCTAATCCGTCCAAATCCTAAAAACTTTAAATCTTTTTTTTTTATCTGGAAAAAAAGGATATTCTGAGGTGTCATCACTACATCCGTAGACCCATGCCAGCCTGATTTAACCCAATCCATAGGAAGGGTCCCACCACCGAGGCACCAGTGGAGCTCATCAACCGCCCTAGCCACGGACAAGTTTCGATCGGAGTACAGCGCGAGGTCTCCGAAGAGAGCCTCTGAAAAATTTAGGATTTTCATGCCCCTCAGGAGTCAGACTTGACTAATGGCTGTGGGAAGGCAATGCCTTCACCACTAGGCCACCACCCTCAGTGGTTAAAAACTTTAAATCTTCACCATAATTTCATGTAAGATTTTCATGATTTTCATTATTAGTCTTTGAAACTTTTCATTAGTCTCAGTTCTTGATATACCAAAAATTAGTCCCAGTTCTTATTTGGCCAAAAGATTTTTTTTGAGTTTAGGGATTAAATTAATTATTAAAAAATAAAGTTTATTAAAAAGTTAATAAAATATTGTATTTAAATTACATTTGCTTTATTTTTTTTCATAAAAATTAAAAAATTAATCTGAATAAACATTTTAACTCTAAATTAAGATAATTAAAAATCAAAAAATCAACTTGTTAATGTAATATTAGTGTGCCATATCTAGCTGTCCAGCTGTCCCACTAATGATAATGTTTCTGCTTTCGGTGTTAGTTAGTTAGTATCCTATGTGTACCACATTTCCTCTCTATAAATGAGAGTGTTGTAAATCACTGAAAAATCAATCAATTGAATACATACAATTCTCTATGTATTTCTCTCTTTATACATTGAATTTAACATGGTATCAGAGCTATAAGATTTAGGCCTGTATTCCTTTCTTTCCGGCAGGCAGTCGGACGGCAACCTTGCCTTCGCTGCTCGCTGGAGTTTTTCAACACATACCAGAAACTCTTCTTTCTTTGTTTCCTCATCTTCATCGTCACTAATTTCTTTCTCTGTGGTCTTCTCTGTCCAGAGGTAGATTGGGTAGCTAATGAACTCAGAGTGCCTCGTCACAAGTTCTCCAAGCACAATAATCATTTTAATCTGTGGGATGTTGTTAAACCACAGAACATGGTCAGAAAGTGTAGAGCCCGGGAACACATCTCCTCCAATCACAATACCTTCATAAATTCCGTCTGTTACACGGGCAATTGTATTGTACAGTTCATTAGACATGCCACCAGATTTGGAGACAAAACCAACAGATCCAGGCCTATACAGCTTCCATGTCCACCGCCAACGACCAGTGCTCTCAAGCCGAGTCTCTCTTCAATCTCTGCAAGCAAACACACCCCGATTCCCTCTCTCTCAAGCTCGCGCCATGTCCGCCATCCTCCTCCGCAAGCAGCTCACTCGCGACGACTCTTACATATACCCCAATCTCATACCTCGCTGTGACCTCGACATGGCCACCGGCTGGCTCTGCCCTTAGATTCTTAATCCCTCCACCGTACCTGGCGTCACCAAGTTCTTCGATCTCCCTTCGGCCTCAAGCGGCGCCGGCTCTCTGCCGAAAGAGAGCTAGAGCTCGAGAGAGGGAGTTGCCGAGACAGAGGTGCCGAGCGGTTGCTACCGTGTGTAGTGTGTTATCTGTGTGCTGGGTCTTTGCCTCCACCCTTGCTTTCTTTCTGCCCGTGCACCCCCCGAGGGACAGCCACTGCTGTGTTGTTTTTGAGAAGAGTCAGAAAACTTGCATCGAAATTCAAAAAAAAAAAAAAAAAAAAAAAAAAAAAAAAAAAAAAAAAAGAAGGAAAATAGCCACACTGCTTCTCCCTTTCTCTCCACTAGCCCACTTTAATCACATCTCATGATTCCACTCTTTATTTTGTCAGACTCCACACCCCCACATTGTGATGTCGCCAGAACCCCTCATTCATCCCATTCGAATATATCGAATATATATATATCTATATTAACCACTGCCGAACTCATCTTTCATCACTTTTGTACCCTCCTCCACTTGTATATTATTTTATTATTTTAATATTTTCAAATATCTTAGTATCATATCTCCACCCAATCACTGAGCCATACTTCCGTAGGCACTCCTCCTCATTCCACCCATAATATATATATATATATATTATACAAAAATAATAAATAATAAATAATAAATACAAAAATAAAAATCAAACATTCTCACCACTTGATTTTTTTGCATGTCCTTCCTACCATCTGGGTTTGCACAACACACTTGTTTTATTCATATCGAGGATCAACCCCGAGCACAGTTCTATAACCAAAAAAAAAACCACACAAACAAACAACCTCCCTCACATAGGAGGGATTTTTCTTTTTCCTTCTCTACTCTGCTGCAGGTCTCTTCTTCTTACTTTTATCTTGGGTGTCCCGTGCCAGCCCAGTCTCAGTGCTTTCTAATCCACCAAGCACGTTCACTCCCCCCTACTCCTCCACCGCAGCATATGGCGGACCTCCGAATCTGAACATAACGGTGGCCTTCCGCTTCAACTTCTTGTTTTCTGCCTTCCGCACACATATCTCCGCTCGCGCATCCTTATACATGGGCTGGAGCAGAGCCAGTTGGGCGTTTAATTGCTACACCTCATTTGTCCCACTCTGAAGCCGGTGCGACAAGTTTGTGACCGCAGTTACGGTCTCCATACATGACTTCAATGTATAATGATTGGTCTGAATATCCGATTGTGCTGCCATTATTTGCTCCACAAACAGCGTAGGAAAGTTCAACGGGGCAAAACTAGGGACGCTTGGTTGAGGTTCAAGGGCAACCGCATCGGTTATCTCTCTTGTGGACTCGTTGAGGTCTGGAAAGAGAGTGAGCTGACCACCGGAAGAAGAGGCCATGTTCTGGGTTGCTGAGTGTTTCAGAGAAGCAGCGATTTTAGACTGGTAATGTCAGAAAGGGTTGATTGCAGAGTGTTTCAGAATGAAGATGTTCAGAGGTTTCAAACTAGTTTGGTTTGCAACGCCTCCGCATCAGTTTATATAGACAATAACGAAGAGGACGACATGACGCTCTGTCGATCACGTGCATCGCCACGTATTCAACGCGACTTTTGATGGCTCGCTGCTCGACGATTTCTGTCAGGCACGACTTTTGATGAATTAGGCGCACCTTTTGAGGGCTCAATATATATATATATACATGTATATCTTTTGGGCAGCTTATATACACAATCATACAGTGTATTATCTACATCAGTCTGGCATGACCTCGTAAATTGTCCCGACATTGATGCCGGTTAGCTTCTACAACGGTCTGGCATGACCTCGTAAACTATCCCGACATTGATTCCGGTTAGCTTCTACAACGGTTCGACACGACCATACAGTGTCTTCTCTAACGGTTCGACACGACCATACAGTGTCTTCTACAGTGGTTCGACACGACCATACAGTGTCTCCTATCCTATTTTATTCTATTTTATTTTCTTGTTTTGTTACTCTCTCCAAATTCAAGCTGGTTGATTCCTATCCCCCTTGAGTTTGAGGGGGGCTGTTAACATGGTTATTAAAATCGCGATCCGGATCGTAGAATCGTACGATCCTACGATCCTACTTTGCCAAAACGATCCAGATCGTTGTAGGATCGATGTTATAACAGGATCGCAAGTAGGATCGTGTAGGATCGCATGGGATTGTGTAGGATCGTATGGGATCGTATAGGATCGTAGGTAGGATCACAAGTGGGATCGTAGATTTTATGATTTTTCACCTTATTTTTAATATGTATTATTTTAATTTTAATTTTTATCTTTTTTTTAATAAAAAGTAGGATCTTATGATCCTCGATCCGATCCTACGATCTGATCCACCAGACCCTCTCACCGATCCTACTTAGGATTTCGATTTTAACAACCTTGGCTGTTAATGTAATATTAGTGTGCCATATCTAACTGTCTAGCTGTCCCACTAATCATAATGTTTCTGCTTTCGGTGTTAGTTAATTAGTATCTTATGTATACCACATTTCTTCTCTATAAATGAGTGTTGTAAATTATTGAAAAATCAATTAATTGAATACAAACAATCCTCTCCGTACATTGAATTTAACACAACATACTTTCCCAACGCCTATATAATCCCAACCAAAACAACCAAGTACTTGTGTTTCAGTAAAACAAAAAAATTACCCTTTACTTTAGGATTAGCGGCCATGGAGTTCTTCCTTTCATTCATGACTGCTGCGGTGGCCATATTTGCCTTTCTTCTTTTTCTTTATTATGCTGTGCGCATGGTAAGCAGTGGACAAAGAGACAGCACTGGTAAGGGAAGAGAAGCACCGGAAGCTGCCGGTGCATGGCCTTTGATGGGCCACCTCCATTTGTTGGGAGGACCCGAACTGCCATACAAGATACTAGGAGCCATGGCCGACAAGTACGGACCGGTCTTCACTATCCGGCTAGGAGTTCACCGAGCCCTGGTGGTGAGTAATTCGGAGATGGTAAAGGAGTGCTTCACCACCAATGACAAAGCCTTCTCCAATCGCCCAAAAAGCATAGCAGTGGAGCACATGTGCTACAACTATGCCATGTTCGGCTTTAGCCCTTACGGTCCATACTGGCGCGAAATGCACAAGATTACCACCCTTGAGCTTCTCTCCAACCACCGCCTCGCCACGTTCAACCACATCCGTGAATCTGAGGTGAAGGCATCGATTAAAAACATTTATGAGCAATGGGTGAAGAAAAACAACAGCACAAGTGCTTCAAATTATAAGGTACCGGTGGTGGTGGAGATGAAGAGATGGTTTGGGGACATAAACTTAAACTTGATTTTTAGGATTGTTGCGGGGAAGCGGTTTGTGGAGGGAGACACGGCGGAGGGTGAGAGGTGCCGGAAGTCGTTAAGGGATTTTTTCGAGCTGATGGGGGTGTTTACGGTGGCAGATACGGTTCCATTCTTGAGGTGGTTGGATTTGGGGGGTTATGAGAAGGCCATGAAGAAGACAGCCAAGGAACTAGACTGTGTGCTTCAAGGGTGGTTGGAGGAACACAAGCATAAAAGAATTTCCGGCGAGGCCAAGGCTGAGCAAGACTTCATGGACGTGTTGCTGTCCGTTCTCGATGATGGTGTCACCCAGGAGGGCCCCAAATTTGATGCTGATACAATCAACAAAGCTACTTGTCTGGTAGGTGTTTCATGACAAAGTTATTCTGAATTTAGTTGTATTGCTTAAATTTAAATTTTAATAAACCTAATATACACGTTTTAAATTGGAAAAAATTCTCAACAAGTTTTATCTAATATACACATTTTCGTTTCATGAAAGGGTTTGTAAATTTTCAAAGTTCAAATCTTCGAAGTTTAAATTAAATGGTGAGTAAAACCGTCAAAAAAAAAAATAAAAAATAAAAAATAAAAAATAAAAAAATAGCAACAGATTTATCGTGAGATAGAAGGAGAAAAGAGAGATTGGCATCATGAGACAAATAGCAACTGATTTACAGATGAGATGAGATATTGATATTTAGAAGACAATAAGGTGAGAGAAATAAAAGGGTTTTACAGAGCTAGACGAATGTAAAAGTGAGTAAGAGACGAAGCCTGTTTGGCAAGTGGGTTTGCAGGTTTTTTTGATTATTTTAGTCACAAAAAATAAAATAAGTTATTTTAGTCATAATAAATAAAACATCACATCCAACCTATAATTATTACATTCTTCTCTCACAAAAAAACTTAAAAAAATCAAAAAGTCAAAAAATCCTTCTCAAACCAAGCTTTTAAGCCTAGACTAAAATAGTTAAAAAAACCAAAAAAATCAAAAAATTAAAAAACTAACTCACTTCCCAAACGGAGGCAAAGTGGGAGAGAAACAAAAAGGGTTAGAGAGAGAGGGGTGGAGTCAGAATGGTAGGTTGGAGAGGTGCAAGGATCCTCTTCTCAAATAATCCTGTTTTTTTTTTTTTTATATATTTAAAGATTTTCACATTTTAAAATTTTTATATAATTTAATAATTATAAATAAATTGAGATAAGAAGCAAGGTGGAAAAAAAAAAATATAATACAGTTTGTCACCCCACAGGATCCAATGTACTTTCCCAAAAATATTTAGAGATGGGAATCCGTGCTAGATAGACAAAACATGAGAGAGGAACCCAAGGGTCAGAGAGACAGAGAGAGAAAAGAGTTTGAGAGCCACAAGTCATAGGTGTGGAAAAGTGAAGGCACAGGTCATCTTTTCAATCTTGGAAATCGGGAGTACTTGTTCCGTGTCAAAATACACTTGTTAGATTTTTGTTTTTTTGTTTTTGTTTTTGAACATCTAAAAAAAAACTTGCTTGTTTTTATTTTTCAAAAAAATATTTTTCAGAAAATTTTATTTTTTATTTTTATTTTTTTTTTGTTTTTACTAAATTTTTTTAATATTTTAAGTAATTTTTTTATTTTTTAGATACACCTAACATAAATATACCTAAAAAGTAAAAAAATTGTAAATTTTTTTTTTTAAAAAAATTCAGTAAATACCAAAAATATAAAAAAACAAAAATTCAGTACATTTTTTATATTTTCATGTATTTATTAATTTTTTAAAATATTTTTTCACAAATTTTTTACATTTTAGATACATCTAAATAAGGTGCATCTAAAAAAGTAAAAAAATGCTTAAAATTTGAAAAATATTCACTAAAAACAAAAAAATAAAAAATAAAAAACTCAATTTTTTAAAAATGTAATCCAAAAAACTCAAACCAAACACACATTATTTTTCTTAAAGAACTTTTAACAATTTTAAATACTAAAAATATAAAAAAAAATACCAGAATTCAGTACATTTTTTTATATATATTTTTATGTATTTATTAATTTTTTAAAATAATTTTCACAATTTTTTATTTTTTAGATACATTTAAGTAAAGTACATCTAAAAAAATTTAAAAAAAATGTTTAAAATTTTAAAAATGTTCACTAAAAACAAAAAAATATGAAAATAAAAAAATTCAATTTTTTTAAAAAAAATTAATCCAAAAAACTCAAACCAAACACACTGAATTGTTTTTAAAAAATTTAATTTTTTAAAAATATAATTATTACATTTTAAAAATATTCAGTGTGTTTGGTTTCAGTTTTTTGAATTCAATTGTTTTTAAAAAATTTAATTTTTGAAAAATATAATTATTACATTTTAAAAATAATCAGTGTGTTTGGTTTCAGTTTTCTGAATTCAATTTTCTATAAACTGAATTTTTTTCCGTATTTTTTAGTTTTTAGTTAATATTTTTAAAATTTTAATTAATTTTTTCTTATTTTTAGATGCACCTTATTTAAATATATCTAAATAGCAAAATATATGTGAAAAAATATTTTAAAAAATTAATAAATACACAAAAATACAAAAATTGTACCAAATTTTCATATTTTTTTTATATATAGTGTATTTTTAAAATATTTTTTCACAAATATTATACTTTTTAAGTGTATTTATGTTAGGTGTATCTAAAAATTTTTTTAAAAAAATTGCTTAAAGTATTAAAAAAATTCATTGAAAATATTAAAATACGAAAAATAAAAATATAAAATATTCTGAAAACTGTTTTTTAAAAATTAGAACCAAACAAGTTGATTAACTTTTTAAAATCATTATTTGATAATATGTTTTTTAAAAAATATCAGTTGTCATAATTATACATTGAGTAATGTTAGAGGTTTTAAAAGTTTTATCAAAATTTTTACTAAATATCTCACATAGGTATGAGGCCCACACCAGGTGCGTCCCACGTGAGTTCCACACCTATGTCAGATATTTGGTAGAAATTTTAATAAATTTTTTGAAATTTCTAATATTTTTGTTATACTATTTGTGCTGTTAATAAATTTAAAAGAAGGGTAAAATAAAAAATTCATATTATTTTAGTCATTGATTTTCGAAAAGAGACTAATATTTTGAGATAAAAAAATGAAATAAGAGATATTATTTTGAGACGGAGGGAATATATTTTATCAAAAGCAACAGGAAATCTATAAATTCATAATATTATATAATAACCTGTATATATTAGCCAGGTCGATTTTAATAATTTATTACATACAAAATCTGAAACTCAACCAAAATCTGAAATTTAATCATGGCATTGGGTTGATACTGACCGTGTAACTCTCGAAATAGTGCTCTCGAAATAGTTCGTATCTGACTTGGGTCTATTAGATTGGGTCCGTTTGAGTGGGTGATTCGATTATATGTATAGACCTATGGAACATAACCAAGTAACCGTTGAACATGATCGTCACATGGCTATATCCCAGCTTCTCAAATGGAGTCTGTGTTGAATATTGGCTACAGATTCTGGCCATGTGATGGAAAATGGCAGCCAGCTACATGGTGGGGAAGCCATGAGGCCATGTGAGTTGGCCATGAGGTCATGAGAAGCCATGTGAAGCATCAATCTGGAAAGCCACCGAAAGCACAACAATGGGCTGGCAGCCAGCTCATTTCAAAGACTTTCTCTTGCATTTGTAATCTCTATATATAGAGAAGCTAAAGAGAGTTGAGAGGTACATCTGAGATAACAGAGAGGTGTGAGCTTAGAGAGCAAAGAGAGAGAGAGAATTACAGAGAGTGTTGTAATTCTTACCATTTTGTTCAATATAGTAAATCCGCTGCCCGTGGACGTAGGCGACTTGCCGAACCACGTTAAATCTTGTGTGTTATTGCTTGTTTGAGTTCCCTGGTGTGCCCCCGATCCGCAACAATTGGTATCAGAGCTCGTGTTGCGAAAAATCGAATTTTTCCCGGAAGTGCCCAGATTTCGAAGTGCCCAAAATCCACTTTTGACCATACCAGGAGGAAGAACTCCCCGAGAGGAGTCCAGAACAGCAAAAACAGAGCCCAGAGGAGCTTCGACGCGCCTACAGATTCTGGAGGTCACCCCATGTGAAAGGGGTGATCCTCATGTCAACAATGGAAGGCAACCAACCAAGGCAACCAACCAAGTCAAGCTTGGTGGCCACCAACCATGTCAAAAGTCAAGAATGAAGGCTCTCCCACCTACTCCTTTGTGTATAAATAGAGACGGGAGGGAGAGGATATAGAGCATTAGATTTGGAGCTGAGAGGTGTGAGTTGAGAGCAAAGAGAGAGAGAATTACAGCGAGTGTGTAATTCTTACCATTTTGTTCAATATAGTGAATCCGCTGCCCGTGGACGTAGGCGACTTGCCGAACCACGTTAAAACTCTTGTGTTATTGTTTGTTTGAGTTCCCTGGTGTGCCCCCGATCCTCAACAATTGGTATCAGAGCAACCCGCTGCCCGTGGACGTAGGCGACATGCCGAACCACGTTAAATCTTGTGTGTTATTGCTTGTTTGAGTTCCCTGGTGTGCCCCCGATCAGCAACATTTCCAACCAGGTTTTGCTACTTTTTTACTCATCTTGTATCTGGCAGCTAGCAGGAGAAGTCAATAATGGCATCTCATCTTTATGTTGGTGTAAGTCCATTGTGCATTGTATTGCGAAGAAGCTTTGGAAGGCGCTGGAAGATAAGTTCATGACAAAGAGCATTGAGAACCGGCTCTACTTGAGGAAGAGGTTGTTTCGTTTCGACTACATTAAAGGTATTTCGATGAACGAACACCTAAATAACTTCAACAAAATTATTACGGATTTGAAGAATTTGGATGATGACGTTGGTGATGAAGACAAAGCACTGTTATTGTTAAATTCCTTGCCTGACTCGTATGATCATCTCGCTACTACTTTACTGTACGGTAAAGAGAAGATCAAGTATATTGATGTTGCAAACGCCTTGGTGAACAATGAGTTCAGAAGGAAAGATAAGTCTGCAAACAGGGACTCAACATCCGAGGCATTACCAGTCAGAGGCAGAACAAATAACAGAAGAAATACAGGGCGAGGAAAGTCTCGCTCAAAATCCAGGGGGAAACCTTCAGACAAAAGACGTCTTGTAAAAGACGAGTGTGCAGCTTGTCGCGAGAAGGGACATTGGGCAAAAGATTGTCCAAATAAAGACAAGACAGAAGAGAAGGTGAATGTTGCACGAGATGGAGATAATGATGAAGGAGGAGCCTTCACAGTTTCATCATATGGCCAGTCGGATGAATGGATAATAGATTCCGGATGTTCATTCCATATGTGTCCTAACAAGCAGTGGTTCTTGAGCTTACGAGAGTTCGATGGAGGAGTTGTGCTAATGGGCAACGACCAAGCTTAGGAGACGGGTGAGTGTGTGAGTGAGGAGAGTGTGAGCTCCTCCTCTATTGTAATCTTTCTGTAACCTCTTCCTCAAAGGCTGGTTGTTCAGAAATAAGCTCCGAGCAAGGAAAATTGAGGATGTTGATGTGTCAAACTCTGAAGTTTTCTAGTTGCTCCCGTGTTCATCATGCAAGGAGTTGCACGGTAATGCATGACAGTCAAGGGCATCCCAGCAGGGGGTGCAGGACATCCAATCAGGGGGTGTCGGATATCTTGGTTGCGCAAGTTCAAGCATAGCAGGTATAGGCATCCGAGACAGGAAGCGTGGAAGAGATCTGTAGGAGATAGGAGCAGCGGTTCTCTCCAAATCAGAGAGTGGTGTGAGTTGAGTTGAGGATGTAGGATTCCCTCCTCCTCTTGTATCTCGGGTGTATTATCTCTAGCTTTCAAGGGATGCAGCGTCTCAGTGAGAAGATGCAAACTGTGTTTGGGCGTGACAAGATTAGCAGCAATGTGTGTTGTGGATCACCTCACATGGGTTGAGGGGGTGATTTGTGGGATATCATCACCCCATGTGAGGGGTGATCCTCCATGTGTTGCAAGGTTGGCCATGTTAGGAAGCCAACACACATGAGCTGGCCATGTGAAGCCAGCACACAAGATAGCTGGCCATATGCAAGGCCAGCCTCTCCATCTCCATTCTGATTGAGTATAAATGGAGGCTAAGGGGAGGGTTTGAGAGAGAGCAGAGCAAGCCACAGAAAGTGAAATATGTGAGGCGGAGAGACCGTCTCCCTCGGTGTGAGCGAGGGAGACGGGTGAGTGTGTGAGTGAGGAGAGTGTGAGCTCCTCCTCTATTGTAATCTTTCTGTAATATTTCCATTGTTATAGTGATAACCGGCTACTCTCCCGTGGACGTAGGCATTGAGGCCGAACCACGTTAAATATTGTGTCTCCTTGAGTGTGGGTGTGTTTTTCTGCATGGAATAATTTCTATAAGGTCTTGGGCGGGATCCCAGATCCCAACAGTTTGAGGGTACCGAAGAACAAGAAATATCTGATCATCTTGCAAGAGTTGAGGCTGATGATTGTAATAAGAATCAACATTGATTGTCAAGTCTAAGAAATCATCATTCCACTTCCAAGATGGAAGAGTTGTATTTCCCAACAAACAAATCAATCGTTCCCCTCCATTTTCTTCAGTTTCAATATAAACTCCTTCAAAGGAAATTTTGAGAGCAGACATGCCAGGTCTCATATAGAAAATTGATTGTGAATCAAAGAAATATGTGCTATTTCTACTTATGCCAATATACAAGAGCCCAATGAGACTAACTTTGTTTTTGGAATGATGGACCGAATTTACATCCTTCACCTCAAAATTAACGAACTTTAGGGGAGAGATGACAGAAGAACTCTGCAACGGCGTGTCACTGTCATCAAATGGCATCAGTGGGGCTCCACCAGCTTCTTGGTCCCAATCTCCATGGAAGAAAGAAAGTTCATTCTTAAGCCTATAACCCCTACTATCATCAGGTTTCAACTCGGAAGCCGAGTACAAAAAAGGCTTGCAATGGTTTTCAATCTCAGTGAACCTATTGTAGGTGTAGACTACTGAAGGGTCATCAGGGAATGGTACAAAATCATCAAAAGAAGAGCATAAGCCAAACAACTCTAGAAGGGTCCAGAGACCAAGAAGTAAAGATTGGATCTTCATTACAGTGGGTTTCAAATGCAAGATCCTTAATAGTCAATAACCCGCAACAAAAACTAGCAAAATATAACAAACCCAAAAGATCTGAGTCTAACCCAAATGTACAAAATGCTAAATTCAGAGACAAAGCACTGAAAAGGACTCAAATCAATAAGGTTAAGTGTCAATGATTGGGAAAATCTAAGTAAAACTTGATGCTGAAAGACTAACCTGAAGAAGAAGAAGGGTTGTTGTCAATGTCATCAGTTTTTCCTCTCTCCACTGCCAAATTTGTTCTGAAATTGTGATGTTGACTCTGGCAAGACAATAAAGAAAACAACATATGAAGCTCATACAAACAGGTGTTGACCTGGGAAAAAAATTGGGCCATTATAAGCATATTTCACAATGGTAAGAATACCCCTCCTATTAAAAAAAGTCATACTTGGGATGCAAGTTATAAACTCCATACAACTTCCTTGAAGTTTCCAAAGTCTCAGTTACTAGAAATAGAACACCAGGATTTGGTAATGAAAAATTCAAGAATCTGAGGCAAAGAAAATGAACACCATTTTCAGAATATTTTAAGATAGAAAAAATAAAGAGAACAATCCAGCAAATACAACATGTTCTGCCATATGATTCATCCACATAATGCGGTTTATATTTAAGAGGAGTCTGACAAGAATAATATCATGTTGTACAAGACATATGATAAGACATACTTTTCATAACCTAGTGAAACCTAGCAAATTGAGTGTGCAAATGGTCCACCATGGAACCAAACGTATATAACCTCTGAATCTTTAAACAATTATTTCCTTTAATCTTTCAATATTACAGCTTACTACCTACTGGTTTCGATTTGGAAATTCTTATCCTGCTCTTGTTAGTACACTTTTTAAAGCAAATATACAATTACTTTCAAGTTTGATTCTTTACCACAAGGTGTTTCACGAACAGAGTAAAGAGGAAATGAAAAGTAGCATCTAAAGAATTTTGGATAGAGAGGGTAATTTTTTGGGAAAGAATTAGGCCGAGCTGTGAGTTGGGCCCTGCGGCCCAAAGTATGAAGGAATCGGTAAGAAGCCGTAATGTTATTTCGGCCCAGTAGAGGTGCAGGTACTCCGGCCCAGGAGGGATGTGGTTACTCCGGTTCAAGAATGTACAAAGCAACTCCGGTCCGGTGGCAGTTTGAAGTGAGTCCGGCCTTGCATTTAGTCCGGTCGTGACATATTATGGTTAGGTCGGTCAGAACTTGCTACTTGGAAGATTGATCTAAACACACCATGGTTGAACAGGGGAAAGCCGAGATAAGGAGTTGGAGGAGAAACCAGGCAGAGACAACATCAGATTCAAAGCTAGATTGGTAGCTAAAGGCTATGCTCAGAAGGAAGGAATAGACTACAATGAGGTATTCTCACCTGTTGTGAAGCACACGTCTATTCGCATCTTGTTAGCTTTGGTTGCACAGTTTGATCTCGAGCTCGCCCAACTCGACGTCAAAACTGCCTTCTTACATGGAGATCTTGAAGAGGAGATATACATGTCCCAGCCAGATGGTTTCAAAATTGCTGGAAAAGAGAATTGGGCCTGTAAGCTGAACAAATCGTTGTACGGATTGAAGCAATCCCCGAGACAGTGGTACAAGCGATTTGATCGGTTCATGATGGAGACAGAATACACAAGAAGTCAATTTGATCATTGTGTATATTTCCGTAAGCTTCCCGACGGTTCCTTCATCTATTTGCTCTTATATGTAGATGATATGCTGATTGCATCTACGAGCAAGGTGGAGATTGACAAACTCAAGGCACAGTTAGCAAGGGAGTTTGAAATGAAGGATTTGGGAGAAGCAAAGAAAGTTCTTGGCATGGAGATCAAGAGAGACAGGAAGAAGGGCACGGTTTGTCTGACACAAACCCAGTATCTGAAAAAGGTGTTAGACAGATTTGGCATCAATGGGAAAACCAAAGCTGTAAGTACACCATTGGCCCCTCATTTCAAGCTTAGGGCTTCGTTGTCTCCATGCACAGAAGAAGAATGGAAGCATATGGCACAGGTTCCATATGCAAATGCAGTTGGCGCATTAATGTATGCTATGGTTTGTACACGGCCTAACATCTCGCATGCTGTGAGTATGGTAAGCAGGTATATGCATGATCCAGGAAAAGATCACTGGCAGGCAGTGAAATGGATCCTAAGGTACATACATGGCACGGTCAATCTGGGATTGAAGTTCGAGAGAGATAACCGACTCGGGCAGAATTTGGAAGGATATGTGGACTCAGATTATGCTGGTGACTTAGACAAACGCCGGTCAACAACAGGGTATTTATTTACGCTTGCTAAAGGGCCGGTAAGTTGGAGGTCAACGCTTCAGTCAACAGTGGCTTTGTCTACTACAGAGGCAGAGTACATGGCAGTGACGGAAGCCTTTAAGGAAGCTATTTGGCTACATGGGTTGATTGAAGACTTGGGAATTGTTCAGAAGCACGTTGAGGTGTTTTGTGACAGTCAGAGTGCCATTTGTTTGGCAAAGAACCAGGTTCATCATGCCCGCACCAAGCACATTGATGTCCGTTTCCATTTCATCCGAGAAATTGTGAATGAAGGGGATATTCTGCTTCAAAAGATTGGTACTGCAGATAATCCGGCCGATATGCTCACATAGGTAGTTTCTGGGATCAAGTTCCAACATTGTTTGGACTTGGTCAACATCTCTCGGAACTAAGCACCTTCGGGTGCATGGCAGTGTTGATCGATCACTATGTTGGATAAGAGAATCTTCGCCAAGGTGGAGATTTGTTAAATATTGGCTACAGATTCTGGCCATGTGATGGAAAGTGGCAGCCAGCTACATGGTGGGGAAGCCATGAGGCCATGTGAGTTGGCCATGAGGCCATGAGAAGCCATGTGAAGCATCAATCTGGAAAGTCACCGAAAGCACAATAATGGGCTGGCAGCCAGGATAAGAGAATCCTCGCCAAGGTGGAGATTTGTTGAATATTGGCTACAGATTCTGGGCATGTGATGGAAAGTGGCAGTCAGCTACATGGTGGGGAAGCCATGAGGCCATGTGAGTTGGCCATGAGGCCATGAGAAGCCATGTGAAGCATCAATCTGGAAAGCCACCGAAAGCACAACAATGGGCTGGCAGCCAGCTCATTTCAAAGACTTTCTCTTGTATTTGTAATCTCTATATATAGAGAAGCTAAGGAGAGTTGAGAGGTACAGCTGAGATAACAGAGAGGTGTGAGCTTAGAGAGCAAAGAGAGAGAGAGAGAGAATTACAGAGAGTGTTGTAATTCTTACCATTTTGTTCAATATAGTGAATCCGCTGCCCGTGGACGTAGGCGACTTGCCGAACCACGTTAAATCTTGTGTGTTATTGCTTGTTTGAGTTCCCTGGTGTGCCCCCGATCCGCAACAGTCTGGTGATTGGATCACGTAGGCTTCTGCTTGAGAAGAGGCAGATGATCCTCTCTAACACTTTCGTCATCCAACCATTATCTAGTCTTTGATCCAAAAGTCACAAAATATGATAACGACTAGTTATTGAATTGTGACTTTTAGATCAAGGGTTAAAAAAAAAAAAAGTGTTAGAGAAGATCCAAATTCTTTAAAAGAAGTGTAATAAATTGATTGTTACAATTAAAATTTAATAGATTGAAGTGGAATTTGTGTATTGCCAAAATCAAGTGACAATTGTAGCATGATCGCCATGTGATTATTTTCCATTAACTTTGTAAATAGAGGTAGTGTTTGGCGGATGTTATTTTTTTTGTTTTTTGGGTTAAACTTCATAAAAAGACAAAATAAGATAAAATAATCAATAAAACAAAATATCACATTAAACTCATAATCATTTCATTTTTTCTCTCACAAACATCACATCTAACTATCAAAAAATCTAACTATCTTCCCAAACTTAAAAATTTTAACCTATTAAAATAGTCAAAAATTAAAATAATTTTCTAATATAGCAACTTTCCAAACATCCACATAGTCTCATGGTTGGATCATATTGACACTTGAGAAGTGTAAGGGATTGATTATTATATAATTAAAACTAATAGGGTTCAAGTGGGATTTTTTTATCCAAGTGTAGTGTTTGTAAGTGTTATTTATTTAATATTTCAATGAATAAATGTAAATAGATCGTGTCATTAGGTTTCTATGTAAATTCGTGTTGTTTATCATTACCTTTTACAAAGTTTTTTTCTTTTTTTTATAATTTTTTTTTTTAATTTTAATTTATAATTTTTTTTATGTTGCATATATTGGATGTACTTAATTGTTTCGATGAATGTGTGCTTTGCAGAGTCTTACTTTAGGGGCCACTGATACCACAACAGTTACTCTTACATGGGCTCTAGCTTTGCTTCTCAACAATCGACAAGTACTAAAGAGGGCTCAAGATGAGTTACAAACCCATGTTGGCAACCATAGGCAAGTGAAGGAATCAGACATGAAGGAATTGCCTTACCTACAAGCCATAGTCAAGGAAACACTACGTTTATACCCACCTGCACAACTCTTACCACCACGAGAGGCTGTGGAAGACTGCTGTGTGGGCGGATATCATGTCCCCACCGGCACTCGCCTTTTTCTAAATGTTTGGAAGATCCATCGCAATCCTCAAGTATGGACAGACCCCTTAGAGTTTCAACCAGAAAGATTTCTCACAATTAACATGGACGTCGATGTGAGAGGCCAACATTTTGAGTTGATTCCATTTGGAAGTGGTAGAAGAGCATGCCCTGGAATCTCTTTTGCACTTCAAGTTGTGCAATTTTCGCTTGCTAGTCTACTACATTCGTTTGAGTTTGCAACTCCATCTTATGAGGTTGTTGATATGACCGAGAGTAATGGGTTCACCACTATCAAAGCAACACCATTACAAGTCTTACTCATTCCGCGTTTGCCTGCTGAAATTTATGGATGATGCCTTAGCATGATAGGTATACTCATATGTTTGGATGTTAATAACATGGAAATGTTGTAACTCTAAGATATGTTAATTGCTACGATTTCTATTGTGTTGATGTAGAGTACTTGTAACGCCCCAATTTCTTCATGATCCAGTTCATGTAAAATAAATATGTATTCATCTCTCTTAGTATGGTTCACATGGTGGAAGGTGGTTACTAGTAATGAATTCTAATGATGAAAGATGTCAAGATTATGGAGTGATATTTTGATGGTGGTACTGTCTAATCCCTCTTTGTTTGATTTCTATGTTAGTAATCTAAAGATTAGGGTAGGTGATGGTTGCAGGATCCAGTTCTGGCACTACTACAAAATAAAAAATAGATCACATTTTTTTGTGTGATATATGTTATTTAATCACACGTTTTAAGTTTTGTCTAAATGTGATATTTGAGAGTGTAATTAAAAAGAGTCATTTTTAATCACACGTTTTGAGTATTATTAAAAAATGATTCCATCACACGTTTGCGCGTGATAATAAATATTTAGACCACATCTTCTAAATTTGATTAATAACATTTGGATCACATATTTTAAGTGTAATTAATAACTTTTAGAACATGTGATAATAAACATTTAGATTACAGATTTTAAGTGTGATTAATATTTAATAAAACCTGTGATTAATAATGAGATAAGATCCCATGTTGTGGGTGTTTGGGAAGTGGGTTTTTTTGTAGTTTTTTTAGTTGTAGGATATTATTGGAATTTTTTTTTTTTTTGTGTTTGGGAAGATAGTTGGATTTTTTTTGTGGTTAGATGTGATATTTTGTGAGATAAAAAGTGAAATAATTATGAGGTTTGATGTGAAATTTTGTTTGGATTTTTTTTTTTTTTTTTGATTTTGTAACCAATTTGTCTTTTAGTGAAAAAAAACCAAAAACCAAACTTCCCAAACAGCGCCGTTATATGCATTTCTCATCACAGTTAATGCATGTTATAAAAAAAGATTCGACATATTTGAAGAATAATCAATATTATTTTTGTACGCACATTTGAAGAATGTAATGCACACTATATACTATACTTTGAATCGCAACCACATATTGAATGAAATAACGCCATATATTTCATAATGAAAGTTAAATGTTCAAAAGTATATATACAAAGGAATTAATAAAGAGTTTTTAATTGTACTTACATAAATTAAAAAATAAAAAAGCTTGAAACACTAAAGTAGCGTTTGGTAGAGTTTTCTAAATATGATTTGAGAATAAAAGTTGTATTTTGAGTTTGTGAGTTTTGAAATTATGATTTGAGTGTGAAAAATTTGTTTGGTGAATGAGTTTTGAAAAGAGTTTTGAATTGAGTGGGGAATTTTGATGTGACATATGATATTTGATACAAAAACTTATAACTCATAAACCAAACACACAACTCAAAATTCTATTCAAAGCTCATAAAAAATTTAAAAAAATTCTAATTTTTTTTTATTTATTTAAAATAAACAGGTGGCAATTGTAAAAAAAAAAAAAAAAAAAAATAAAAAAAAAAA
>NW_021025620.1:365234-619724 GCF_004153795.1 Camellia sinensis | reverse complement strand
TTATTTTAGCATACCTTATGCTATGCATGCGTGCATTCATGCATTTGTATTGCATGCATTGGGCTCGGTACATCATGCTAACTGTATTTGTATTTCAGTTCCAAATTGAATACGTGCATCAAATTGATCGCATTTCATATGCCATGCTTAGGTTAGCTGAGTCTATCTAATTGCATGCTTACATTTTCATGCTTTAGAACTTTCATTAAGGTTGTCTTGTAGTTTGAGTGCAAACTCACCTTGTTAGGCCTTATTTGGCCCCTTTTGTTGCCTCTTTGGTAGGGCTTTGTTTACTTCAGTGTTTTGATCTCTTCACCACTGAAAACCAGTGTATTTTTAGTGGTAAGGAAGGTGGTTTGAAGTCTTGCATAGGGGAGGGACACCCCTCTCCCTTCATTGTCTTGTTTCCTTGCTTTTTGGCTTAAAAGGGTAGCATGTATGCTTGATCATTTTTGGCCTCATTTCAGAAGTTTTTTAGGTGTTTTAGGTCATGTGTGACCTCTGTTTTTGGCCGGATTTATGTCTCTTTGCATGCTTAAAGTACTTGCTTTGTATTGCTCCATTTGGCCTAGAAATGCCCCTTGTGCTTAGGCCATGATTCTTGCATATATTGGCATGGTTCCATGAAGGTTTTGGTATTATTTCATCATGTTTGAGGTCTGTTGATCATCTATTTCAGCCATGTTTGCCTTGTTTGATGTCATCTCTTTATGTTTTGGCTTGTAAGCTTTGAACATTTTGACCTCTAGCATGCATAACTATGATCATCCTCATGATTTGGCATCATTTAGGACCCCATTTCAGTCCATAAATCATGCTTGTATGCCTGCATTTGTGACCTCTTCTATGCTCTTAGGGTGTACCCCTTTTATGCCTAGAAATGAGGCTTGGTGGGGGCATTTCATGGGAGTCACCTTAGCTGCCATATTAGGAGGGTTTGGAGTCCCATTTTGCATGTAAAAATTCTGTCTTTACTTGTTTTAGTCATGCCATGAGTGGTCGTGTTGGTGGGGTGAAATGCCTTCCTTTTGTGCCTTAGCCTTGGGACCATTGGATCGCTTGTTGGCGTAGGTTTTTCTGTCCACCCTTTTAGGCACTTTTGGCCGCTGTTTTGGGGTGGTTTAAGGTCTGCCCCTTTATGGTTTGAGGCCCCCTCGCATGCTTGTCTTGTGACCATTGCATGATTGCTTCATTAAGTGTTGTAACATTTTGGTCCCATTGCTTAAATTGTTCGTATTCGCATTGCATCTTGCATGTCTAGCATTGCATACTCGCCATATGAGTCGCATAACATTTGGCATGCTTTGCATTTCCATGTCATTGTTGCATTTTGAATCATGTTTGCATAACATGCATTGCATTTACTTAGTTTGGGGTGTCAAACCAAGTGTGGGAATCAAGGAACATTCATACTTCAAGTGATGTAATGTGCCTCGATTCTCGGTCACCGGGGCCTTTGACTCCAACTTGATAAGGCTTTGGTTCTCATTTTGTTTGTTGCATGCATCTTTACATCAAGTGGCAAACTTGATCTTTTGGGCTATCATGCACCATTGATGGCTCGAAGATCGAGGGGCATGCTTCCCTGAGTTCAAAGCATGATAGGAAGCATGACCGTGCTCACATGTGCCTGAAAACCCCGTGCCATGCACTGTCTGTTCTCTGTTTGCTGTCAAAACTGTCTTCTGCAGGAAGTTTCTGCCGACCGGCAGAATTTAGTGCCGGCCGGCAATATTTGAACGGCCGGTAAATCAAAAAAGTGCCGATGGAAATCCTGGACTGCCGGTGGGGATTCTGTTAAGCCGGTGGTGCTCTGCAGCATGCAAGGAACCTGTTCTGGAGTTTTGGCAATTTTCAGAGAGACAGGGCAGTACAAACAGAGGTGGCAGGGGTACGGTACGGGTTTTTCGGGCGAGCCGAGTTCCGAGCATGCATCATTTGTGCGTCCCGAGGCAGAGGCTGTGGCCACCCTTTTCTTTCTTTTGTATTCTTTCTTTTAATTAATTAGAAATTCTGTAATAATTTTATTTGTTTATTATTTGGGACTGTAATATTTATTTGGTTCCTCCAAGTGAGGGCAATTATGTAATAAGTGTGCGTGAGTGTGTGTATGTCTTCCAACCTCACGTCTTTCTTCCCTTTTATTTACCTGCTTATGATGGTAGATTAGGGCACGTTTAATTTAGCATACCTTATGCTATGCATGCGTGCATCCATGCATTTGTATTGCATGCATCAGGCTCGGTACATCATGCTAACTGCATTTGTACTTCAATTCAAAAATTGAATATGTGATAGTTGATCGCATTTCATATGCCATGCTTAGGTTAATCGAGCCTATCTAATTGCATCATGTATGTGCTGCATTTGGCAATTTAACATGAACTAGGACATGTATATTTGCTAACTAGTTTACTGTTTTGGCACGGAGTACGATGTAAGTATTTATTTTTTAGCATACCGCATGCGTGTGAATGCTACCATGACAGTATGCTTACCATGCGGCTAAATGCTTACGTGAGATAAACTGTTTGAATGCCCGTGGGTGGAGGTTGGATTGCTTGAGTTGGAAAAATTCATTGAAATCCGTATTTTAGCCTACTTGCGAGTAGCAAATTCCAAAGCGCTTTTCAAAACGAACGGATATGCAATGCTTATTTCCAAATTAGGCAATCTAGTCTATACTTGTTTGCTGCGCGCATAACATAGTAATTCTAGGCTAATAAATGGAATAAGAACACGTAAAGTTTTCAAAAACGGATATCACGGTTAGTAGAGGCCGGTCTTCGGACCGGGCGAAAGGGGGTGCTCATAGCTGACCTCCCCCGATCGTACCCAAGCTCCCGAGCCGAGACAACTCCGGTGATGACGGACATGTGGCCTTCGGCACCGAGTCAGGGTTTCCTAAATTCCCCCATTTAAAAAATATTTAGGTGGCGACTCTGTATCTGGCAAAGCAGTCCATGTTTGGCACTACTTACTTTTCACAAATCTGTTTCTCAAAACGATTTGCCAGATTTGGACTCTTTGGTTCAGATTAAGAACCGTGACACAAATCTAGAGTCCGAGCTGTAGCGAGGTCCCCCTCCACGGGCGCGTGTTACACAATATAAGATAAAATAAAAAAAAAACTCCCGATCGGTCATAAGACCTTCCTTTTTATTCTCAGACTTCACAAAATCACTAAAGGAAAAAGTCAGAAGGGGAATAGAGAAATGAACATTAAGATCAGGATAATCAGGACCAAAGGGAGTACCAGCGGGTGATAACCCTAGAAGATGGCACATATCAAGGAAAATGGGGGCCATCATGCCATACCGAAATTGAAAGAAATTGAAAGCTGGGTTCCAAAAACAAAGAGCAGCAGATATGAGAAAAGGGTCTTTAGGAATGGAAAACCTGGCTAGTTGAAGGGCATCGAGGAGACAAAGTTCTTGGAGGTCCAGCATCCTGGCAGGAATAACTCGGTCGTATCATTCCTCCCATTCCGGCCTCAATGTGGGCCAGCAGCAATGGGGATGGTTCATCTTCCAGCTTCTCCAATCAAGGCCACCCTCATAAAGGATGCATTGACCCTCTAAGCGCGGATACAGAGCAGGGAGTTTGGTGGGAGCTTCTCTGAAAATGGGACCAAGAACAAACTCCCCTTGAGCATGGTGTCAGGGAATAAAGATGCGCCCATTGATAACAAACTGTTCACTGGCCTTGTATTTGTCACATTCTTGATTAATGATTCTCCTCAAAACCACAGATGGGCTCACACGCTCGACGACTGGTATTTTGGAAGAAGAAGCCATTAGCAAGGAATTGAAAGAAGAAAGTGAGCGGAAGGGCAAAGAGTTGCGGATAAGAGCAACAAGAGTGAAAGAGAAACTTAGGACAAACGTGTAGATAAAGCGTGAGAAAAGGTTTCTGTCCAAAGCTACCTATTTAATATAACAGGTTAAATGGACCCAGGTTCTAACCCATGTGTGATTAAGGCTTTTATTTTAAATCCTTGAGAACACAAGGAAGAAAACTATCTTCGAGCCAGTATGTAGATACCTTATGAAGGAGGGAAACACATTTCAAATTCCCAGCTTGGCTTTGAAAAGTGTTAGTTAACTTCGAAGCTAGTTTTCAAATACTTAGCTTAGCTTTGACAACAAGTAGTTGGCTTCGAAGCAAGTCTTATACCTTGAATTCAAGCATAGTTAAGATTTGTTCACTTCAAGAATTCTAGAGGTGTGCTTTTAGACTTTCCAACAGAGGAAGTTTCCTTCGAAGGGATCTTTGTAATGACCTATGGTTAGAATATTGTTCTTGCCTATTCTTTTGGCATAGATAAGCACTATGGAACCAGTTCTTGGTTAAGCAGTATAGAAAGTCCAAAGGCCAAAGGACTTATCTTACACTTTTGATTATATAAGACCCTTCAAAGGCAAATATGGCCGTTCTTAAGAGAAATTTCTTGCATTGAAATACCTGAGCTAGGCCTCGAAGCAAGATTGGTTAGTTCAAAGATGTTATTCACATAGATTACATTAACCACACGATTAGAGTGTGAAAACCTAAGACAAATACCATCACTCCTACGAGGAATTTTATGATTCGAAGCATTTAAAACCAGGCATCCAAACAAGTTGGTGGCTTCGAAGCTGTTGTTCATAGATTACATAGACAGAGTAAGGAATAAGGTCATATTTGCCACGCATTCGATCATTCAATTGGTATATAAAACCAGATCATGATAGATGAGATTGGAAGAACCCAGTTTTATTGATATGTAGTATTTACATTGGGAAAACCTACTTGGTTATATTCTCAATTTCATAGAAATAAGGAATGGACAAAGTCACAAGATCATGAAATTTTGTCTAGCAAAATTCAATAAATATGTACTCTTTTTCTAACCTATCTTCTATTATATCTAAATTTAGTTTATCTAACTGATGAGCCCTTAATTGGAAGAAGAGATGTTGGGCCTTCATTTCAAATTCTGTTTGTTTAAGAGCCTTCTTTGTTTCATCTATTCCTCCTTGTCCATGTGTATCGCCCATAATGGCGTCTTCTCCATTCTCCGAATCTTGGTTCTTAAAGTCTTCATATTCTTCAAGAAGATTCTCTGTTTCATACTGAATTTGAATACGAGTAGCAGAGGTTTTCTCTAATAACTCATAGGTAATAGAAGCATTTGTGTGCTAGTTAAGTAGAAGAGAAAGTTAATCCAGGAAAGTATGAAGCTCTACCTGGGCTATAGGTTTAAGGATGTGGCTTCGAGAGATAATATCACAGGACCACAATAAGTTCTTGTGAGGAATGTCATCTCGAAGGACCTTAAAGGATAAATGGGAGAAAGTGGCAAGCAGAGTTTGAGCTCTATACTGTTAGTAAGAAGTAGGAAGAACTAGAGCATGGTAGGGAGCAAAATGCTGGCTCTTGAAAATGGTGAGTTTCAGTTCTTCAACCCAGTTAAGATTGGAGGGCATGGAAGGAATAGTTGGGTCCTCCCAAATAAAGGTGGGAACTTAGGCTTGTTCACGCATTCTAGCCAATCAGAGGAGTAGAGTTTTGTTTTTTTGGCTAGGAGTGCATGACTGATCCCTAAGGCCTCAACAAGATGTGGAGTACTTCGCACTATTCTAGACCTCAAGATGGAAGTATACCATGCCGAAAGCAAGTTGTCTTCAAGGCTGCAAAGATGGTCGAGGGGAACGTATAGATATACTACAGAATTGCACATGGAGGGATGAACTATAGTCGGGTCATCAAATTCAGGAAATCGATGGTGGATATGTTCCCTTGTTTGAGGTTGAGTGGGTGTAGGCCAAGCATCCCAGCCAGTATTTCCAGAAGACGATGATGTAGCCTCATCATATGTAGAGAGTTTTGGAGTAGATAAAGAACTTCCAAGATCCATTTGTGCAAATGTTTGGTCCAGTGGTTCGTATGGTGCAAACGCTTCCATAACTTGTATAAATGGGGGCGGATAAATGTGGCCAATGAATACATGAAGGTTCTTTCGATGTCGGTCATCACTGTCAAATACCTCCTCGTATACCCGATCAATGTAAGATAAGGCTTGGTTGGCCATTGGGGATGTATCAGTCTCTTCGTATTCACAGATAATGAAGGGAATGTTCAAAACATAAGAAAGGATTTAATGAAGTTCAGTGCTTTATTCCTAAAAGGACAGTTATACTTAAGCCAAGTCCATGCACGTCCTAAGATGCGGATAAAGCGTACTGATCCACTAATACCACCAAGTATTAGGTGTATTAGTGCGGGGGGTAATGTTGGCTATGTATTTTGTACATGCCAATCATAGCTTGACACATGGCACGTGAAGGGCAATTTGGAGAGTTAATACAGGTCTCTAGTCAAAAGTAGACACGTGGCAGTTTATATTGGTAATAATGGATCTGCATAGCACTGTAATAGCTAGAAGGTGCAAGATGACTTGGCCTAACGGTTACTTACAAATTCAAATTCAAATTCATGAGGGAAGCCTAATTGAAGGAACGACGTAGTGGAAGCTGATTATGCAAGGCCATGATCAGAGATCGTGGAAGTGCACTTTGATGGTTGAAAGCCCATTTGGACGGTCACCTTTGGGAAGTATAAATAAAGGAGAAGACCCCCGAATGCAGAACCTAGACTCAGATCCATAAACCAGTTTATTTACTTTTTATTTCCTTCCAGTTGTTACATTTCCAGTACTTTACATTTTCAGCACTTTAATTCCTGTACTGCACTTCATTTCCTAGGAATAGTTTCAAGTAGTCGTTGCTGTAAATTTTCTCAAGGCTGGGTCATTTCATTATAAGTTCCTATTTACTCAATGAAATTCAGTTTCTGAATTTTTTGTACTTGTTATTTCTTATAAATTTCTCCTAAAACAAACCACCAGTAAAAGTCCTCTTTATTGAGGCTGAAAGAACTTCAACACAATCGTCTAATAATTGGTTTGGCAATTAAAATTTTGTAAGGACTGATTGATCTTTGCTGACACGCTTAAATTTACACTATTAACCTTTGAAAGCCAAAAAAGCTAACAGAAATATAGTAGTAATCTTAATGAAAAATAAACTCCAACATTTTTATGGTGTCATTTTCTTTATAAATTCTCTCTCTCTCTCTCTCTCTCTCTCTCTCTCTCTCTCTCTCTCTCTATCTCTAGGTGTTGAGGTCCCTTTTGCTCTCGCTCTCTGTTTTTCTCTCTCGCCACTCTTTCTCCTTCTCATTCTCCGACACCACCTCCATCACCACTATCATCCACCAAAATCTATCTCTGATCCACCAAATCCATCTCCGATTCACATAAATCCATATATGATCCACACAAAATCCATCACCGAACTTTGCCATCGTTTTCGATCCTCACCATCATCGTAGATCTACACCATCATCACAGATCATCACCATCATCACCAATCTTCATCACCGTCATCGATCCTCACATCCACTAGTATCGTTTCCTTATCAAAATGCTAAATTTGTTTTTGCAATGTGTAATTTTTCTTTTATGGTTATATTTGCTACAAACTCTTTTTTCTTTTATACCAACTACTTTTACCTAGCATAAGGAAATTAGTTTTATTTGTCTTTTCTCTTTTTATGCTAATGCCCTCACTGTAATTGTGTTTGGCCGTATCTTGATGGCCCTTGGTATTATAAATTTGTAATATGTTTTTTTTTTTTTAATTTATATATATGTATAATTTTTTAAGAAACAAATTATCAATTTATAATACCGAAAGCCATCATGATCCGGCCCAACACAATTACAGTGAGGGCATTAGCATAAAAAGAGAAAATACAAATAAAACCAATTTCTTCATACCAGGTAGTAGTTGGCACAAAAGAAAAAAAGAGTTTGTAGCAAATATAATCATAAAAGAAAAATCACTCACAAAAACTCTCTTTTACAAGAAAAATAATAGCAAGGGATAAAAAATGCTTTTATAATTTTGTTCAAACTCTCAATAAATTTTCTCACATAAAATATAACTCAATAAAAAGACACAACACAATATTTGAGAGAGTACTTCAATATCACAAATTTTTCTCTTCTGCCCTCATTGTTTTTTCTCCAAGCAGAAGACATCATTTATAGCCAAAAATCTATCTGTTGGAGGAGGGGAGACACTCCTCTTCTAAGTTGCTCGGATCACATGGAAACGGAGCGCACACTCCACTTGTTGACTTTTGAATGAGCGCACAGAGCATGCTTTTTTTCACTTTAAAAAATTGCTGCGACGTTTGAAAATATAGAACATACGTCACTTTCAATAAATAGTATTTACACAGTAACTGACTGATTTTTCAAAGGTGAATAGTGAATTTACTATTTGCATAGTAATCTATCTACTAAAATAATAAATGCACCGTAAAATCTATTTAAACATTATTTTCACAATGATATTCAGTATGTTTAATTTGAATTTTTTAAATTAAATATTTTAAAAATTAAGTTTTTTAATTTTCGTATTTTTTTTATTTTTAGTGAATATTTTTAAAATATTAAATATTTTTTTTACCTTTTTAGATGCATCTTATTTAGATGTATCTAAAAAGTAAAAAATTTGTGAAAAAAGTATTTTAAAAAATTAATAAATACATAAAAATACAAAATATGTACGGAATTCTTGTATTTTTTTTTATATTTTTGGTATTTAGTGAATTTTTAAAAGGTTTCTTTCACAATTTTTTACTTTTTAGGTATATTTAGGTTAGGCATGTCTAAAAAATAAAAAAAAAAAATGTTTAAAATATTAAAAAAATTTAGTAAAAACAAAAAAAATACGAAAAATAAGAAAGTAGAATTTTCTAAAATTTTTTTTTGAAAAACTCTAATCAAGCATGCTGATTTCTATTAAAATAAAATATGATGCACAATAAAATCTATTTAAATGATATTCAGATTGGAAAGCATCATATATATATATATATATAAAAGTATGTAGCACAACAGACAATATTTTGTGTGAAATAACATAAAGTGTGTATCATATAAAATCATAATATATTTACTATATTTTAGATATCATCAAAATTAAACAGCATAATTGACAAATCAGTCCTTCAAAATTTTCAAATAAACCCAACAGTCCCATATATGTGTAAATGACATAATTAGCTAGCATTATTCAAGCATGGATGCTGGGTGTTGCCCATAAATTACCCAAAACGTCCATATTGTGAAAGTACATGTTTGCCCAAACCTTACTAACAATGTTTTAAAAACCAGGGCGGTGAGTGGACTGGAAAAGAGATCGCGTGGATGGGTTTGTTAGATAATGTCTCAATGGGACCACATATTTAAATGTTGTGTTATCATTTATAAGAAGCCTACAATTTAAGTGATTCAATTTAGTTAATAGGCTTAAGGGTATATGTGTTATGGACCTAATGTGTAGATACTAGTTGAGTAATTTCTATTTCTATGAGGGGCAGAAATAGAAATTAAAACATATTGGTTAAGTTAATTTTCCTTCCTTAAACTGCCACACCGTTTCATTTTTGAAAACCAATTTCAACCTTAAAAGGTTATGGTCCCTATTCCTTCCAATGGAGTAGAACTGCCATTTTTCTTCTAAATCCTCTCAAGGAGAAACATAAGGCACCAAAAGGAAAAGGATTAGAAGGCAATAACAAAATCAATAACAAAGGGTTTATTGATAATCACGCTTCTGTTTAACCGTTCATCGATGGATTCGGGTAAGTTTTTGTCTTGATTTCTTCATGATTCACATGGTAGATGATCCAAAACATAAAGTTTCATGTTTTGAAATTTTGTTTACAATTGGTATCAGAGCATATATATCATGTGTACTATCAGAATTGATATGCTATTATTTATCTTAGTTAGTTTCCTGGAATCAGATTCTGTTTTTCTTATTAATGCAAATTATGTATTTTCTGTTTGTTTTTGGGAAAATGGTGATCTGTTTTCTGAAAAAATGTAAACTGATTCGGATGGGCAGTGGGTAAATCAGTGCATACATGATATATTTATTTCATGTATCTATATTTAAAAAAAAAAAAAAAAACCGTGTACCGTTCTGCATTGTTTTTCCTAAATGTATGAAACAGAGACAAAACCGTTTTTTGTGTTCTTTTTCACAATACAGATGTGGCTTGTTTTTGGGAATTTAATAATCATCCATGCATGTGCTTTGTGGTTTGTTTTTTTTTTTTTGGGCAGCTTCTTCATCTCTTAAATGCATGTGTTAATATATTTATATCATGTATCTATATTTAATTTTCATGCGGTTTGATTGGTTCTTGGGTGCATGTGTAGTTTTCCTGGGTGTGTGAATCAGCATACCATTATGTTATTATTTTCTGGTTAACGAATTGATTTGGAGTTTCCTTTTCCTTGATGCATTTGTTTTGTGTTTTTTTTTTTTAAAAAAAAAAAATTTCGACCCGTCAATTATATATATATATATGTATATAATTGGGTTTGCTGAAATGTATATAACATATACGGGGTAACACATTCAGAAATCTTTAAATCTAAAGTAAATTTCATACAACATCTACAGTGGAATTTTAATTTTCTAACATTCTAAATATAAGTCAATTAAAACAAGATGTCACCAAAGTGTTCTCTCTTGTCTAGATTGTTTTATATGGACTGTTTTGATGTTCATGTATGTGTATCTCATGCGGGTAATTATCGGTCCAAAGACATGATTCATACTTGGCAGAATTACACACACATTTTGTGGTGATAAAATGTGTCAATTGTCAAGGAAACCTAATGTGAATAATAAATCCATCAAAAGATAGATTTGTTATTTGACATAAGTTATTGTCAATGTTTGATCATTACAACAAGAATACCACTTACAGTTAATATCACTACCTAAAGGCTTGGTATTAATGTTGTACTAGGTATGTTGAGATGTTGTCATTAAATTAATTTATTTAGAGATTATCTGTTTGGTTACTTAATGCGAGCATGATTGTTTATTCCTTTTATTTTATTTTCTATTCAGCTTTAATGTCAACTACTTCAATCTCTGCCAACATGAACAATGTTCCAATGTTAAATGGAACAAACTTTAAGGACTGGAAAGAGAACATATTGATTGTTCTCGGCTGCATGGACATAGACTTGGCATTAAGAATGCCAAAACCGAATGATCTCCCTGAACAAAGTACTCCTGAGGAAATTGCGTACTTTGAAAAGTGGGATCGTTCTAACAGGCTAAGTCTTATGATCATGAAGCGTGGGATCCCAGAAGTTTTTCAGGCTTCGCTCGAGCAGGATGTTACCGTTGCCGGTGAATTTCTTTCAGAAATTCAAAAGCGTTTTGCTAAAAATGATAAGCCTGAACACAAGCACGCTTTTAGCCAGCTTGATTTCAATAAAGTATAAAGGCAAAGGTAATGTTCGCGAGTACATCATGGAAATGTCTCATCTTGCTTCAAAACTTAAGCACTAAAGCTCGATCTATCTGATGATTTGCTCGTGCATTTAGTTCTCATCTCTCTTCCTGCCACAATTTAACCAATTTAAGGTCAGTTATAACTGCCAGAAGGAGAAAGGACTCTCAATGAGCTCATTTCATTTTGTGTGCAAGAGGAAGAGAGATTGAAGCAAGAAAGGACTGAAAAAGTGCTCATGGCAAGCACCTCCAAGCATACGGGCAAAAGAAAGCATAAGGGAAAGGAAGTTGCTGCTCCTAAGGGTCCGGAACCAAAGAAACAGAAAGTGCATGATGGTTGTTTCTTTTGTGGCAAGCCCGGACACAGAAAGAAGGATTGTGCCAAATACGTCGCCTGGCGTGTAAAGAAAGGTACATTTTATGTTTTGGTCTGTTCTGAAATAAATTTAGCTTCAGTACAAGAAATACTTGTGGGTAGATTCTGGGCTACTACTCACATATGTGTTTCTATGCAGGGTTGCCTGAACTACCGAAAGGCAACTGATGCTGAAAGATACATCTTTTGTGGTGATGGCAAGTCAATAGAAGTGCAGGCAATAGGGCACTTTAGATTATTGTGAAAACTGGTTATTATTTGGATTTATTAGACACTTTTGTTGTACCGTCCTTTAGACGGAATTTAATTTATGTTTCTGTATTGGACAAATTGGGATATTGTTGTTCTTTTGGAAATATGAAGTTTAGTATGTCTATTGATTCAAATGTTGTTGGTAATGGTTTACTTAATGTGTTTGATAATCTATATTTGCTAGAAACTATTGCATCCTATAATGAAACCTTGCACGTGGAATCACGAGGTACAAAGCGTAAATTAACTAAGGAAAATTCAGCCTCATTATGGCACAAAGCCTAGGTCACATCTCTAAATCTAGAGTTGAGCGCCTTGTGTCTGATGGAATTTTGGACTCTCTTGATTTTTCAGATTTTGATGTCTGTGTGAGTGTATCAAGGGAAAACAGACCAAAATAAAGAAATATGGTGCCCATAGGACTACAGATGTCTTAGAATTAATTCATACGGACATTTGTGGACCATTCCCTATGGCATCTTGGAATGGGTCAACAGTATTTTATCACATTCATAGACGATTATTCCAGATATGGGTATCTATTTCTTATCCATGAGAAATCACAGTCTTTGGACGTATTCAAAAACTTTAAGGCCAAAGTTGAGTTACAACTCAACAAACGGATTAAAAGTGTCAGGTCTGACTGTGGTGGTGAATACTATGGCAGATATGATGGATCAGGTGAACAACGTCCAGGACCGTTTGCAAACAATACCTGGAGGAATGTGGAAGCGTCCCACAATACACCATGCCAGGATCACCTAGCCATGAATGGTGTATCTGAGAGATGAAACCGCGACTCTTTAAGGAATTGGTAAGAAGTATGATTAGTCATTTCTACTTTACCAGAGTCCCTCTGGGTGAGGCTCTAAAGACAGCAACTTATAATCTTAAATCGGGTGCCAACTAAAGCAGCTGCCAAAACACCTTATGGGCTTTGGGTTGGGCGAAAGCCTAGTCTAAAACACTTGTATGTAGGGGGGTGTCCTGCTGAGGCGAGGCCTTATAAACCTCATGAAAGAAAATTGGACTCTAAAAACTGTTAGCAGCTACTTTATTGGCTATGCCGAACGATCACGGGGTTACAAGTTTTATGATCCCACAAATAGGTCAATATTTGAGACAGGAATTGCAACATTTTTGAGGATGTTGAGTTTGGGGGGAGAAATCTAGTTAGGACATTGTCTTGAGGAGGAAAGCAGGATAAATCCCACTTCCTACTACTTACTTTGACCAATTACAGGTTCCTATACCTGTCATTGCTCGAGAAGTAACTTCGATCCTCAACCAGACAATGTTGTTCAGAATAATATAGTTCAACCCCTCATTCAAGATGACGGTAATTGTTCCTGAGGAACAAACTCTACAACCTCAACCTCAAGAACCTGTGCCATTAAAGGCGATCCACAAGAGAAGAGAGGATTTGCAATTTCGGATGATTATATTGTATGTCTCCCAGGAACATAGAGTAGAAAAATGGAATGTCGAAAGATGATCCAATCAACTTTCGTCAAGCCATGGGAAAGTTCCAACTCTCATAAATGGATAAGAAGCCATGAATGAAGAATATAAGTCTATGCAAGACAATAAAGTTTGGGAACTTGTCTCATTACCAGTTGGTGCGAAGCCCGTAGGGTGTAAATGGATATTTAAAAACCAAAAGGGATTCAAATGGTAATGTGGAGAGGTATAAGGCACGTCTTGTAGCCAAAGGCTTTACTCAAAAGGAAGGAATTGACTTTAAAGAAACTTTCTCTCCAGTTTCTTCGAAAGATTCTTTTAGGACAATTATGGCGCTTGTTGCATATTTTGATCTTGAGTTGCATAAGATGGATGTCAAAACAGCTTTTCTTAAATGGTGACATTAAAGAAAACAATTATATGGTGCATCCAGAAAACTGTGTCAGGAACCCAAAGAATATGGTTTGCAAATTGACTAAATCCATCTATGGACTCAAACAAGCTTCTCGTCAGTGGTACTTCAAATTCATCAAGTTCTCACTTCGTATGGTTTTGAAACTAAGTTGTTGAGAATGTGTGTATCACAAGTTCAGTGGGAGTAAATACATATTTTTGGTTTTATATGTTGACGATATATTGCTTGCCACAAACGATATAAACTTATTGCATGACACCAAGAGATTTAATCTAAGAATTTGAAATGAAAGATCTTGGTGATGCTTCCTTTGTATTAGAATCGAAATACACCGAGATCTGTTCTCGGGGTATTCTGGGATTTATCACAAAGGAGCTATATCGAAAAAGTACTCAATAGATTTGGCATGCAAAATTGTAAATCAGGTGAAACCCCGGTTGCTAAGGGAGACAAGTTTAGTCTCAGCCAATGCCCGAAGAACAGTCTTGAAATTCAAGAAATGTAGAAGATTCCTTATGCCTCGGCTGTAGGGAGTCTAATGTATGGCTCAAGTAGTACGCGTCCGGATATTGCGTTCATAGTTTGCATGTTAGGCAGATATTTAAGTAATCCTGGCATGGAATCATTGGAAAGCAGTCAAGCGTGTTATGCGATTATTTACAGAGAACAAAGGAATATATGCTCACATATAGGAGATCGATAAGTTAGAGGTCATTGGATATTCCGACTCCGATTTTGCTGGAATGCCAAGACAGTAGGGAAATCCACATCAGGCTATATTTATCTGTTAGCTGGCGGAGCAATTTCTTGGAGGTCTGCAAAGCAGACGCTCATAGCTTCATCCACCATGGCCCGCAGAGTTTGTAGCATGTTATGAGGCATCAAACCAAGGGATATGGCTGCCGAATTTGTTCACTGGGTGCGTCTTTTGGAAGGCATTGAAAGACCACTTAAGTTATATTGTGACAATAAGCGTGCATTTTAATATTCACAATAAACAACAGCGAGCTCGACAAAATCAAAGTATATTGATATCAAGTTCCTAGTTGTAAAAGAAATAGTGCAGAGTGGACAGATTTCCATAGAGCACATTGGGACAAACTCCATGATATCGGATCCACTTATGACGGGACTACCACCCAAGGTCTTTCATGAGCACACTGCTCATATGGGTGTTGTTCTATTTGAGAACATTTTGGTTTAGTGGGAGTTTGTATTTATATTACTGCTTTATGTCAGCCTTGAGTTTTAGCTATGTAATTAGATTAATTTCTGCAGAAATGAAGTATTCGGTTTATTACACTCTGTTACGTATTGTGAAGTATTGATCTCAATAAAGTTAAGTAGGACCAGTTGGAAATAGGCATGTATGGATCACATTACATGTAATTTCCATGCTACGCATCCATGATTGATCTATGTTATTTAGCTGTATTGGTATACGTGACCATTGGTGGGTCGAGTTACGATTAATGTAACGAAGACCGCTTTGATCATATATCAATATAGTTAATGGACAAGATTGTTTGATACCCTCAGGTCATGATAACAAATTTCTGAGCTCACTAAAGTTAAGCACATTTTTCAGGTCACATATGTGGTCCAGTGGGAGATTGTTAGATAATGTCTCAATGGGACCACATATTTAAATGTGGTGTTATCATTTATAAGAAGCCTACAATTTAAGTGATTCAATTTAGTTAATAGGCTTAAGGGTATATGTGTTATGGACCTAATGTGTAGATACTAGTTGAGTAATTTCTATTTCTATGAGGGGCAGAAATAGAAATTAAAACATATTGGTTAAGTTGGTTTTCCTTCCTTAAACTGCCACACCGTTTCATTTTTGAAAACCAATTTCAGCCTTAAAAGGTTATGGTCCCTATTCCTTCCAATGGAGTAGAACTGCCATTTTTCTTCTAAATCCTCTCAAGGAGAAACATAAGGCACCAAAAGGGAAAGGATTAGAAGACAATAACAAAATCAATAACAAAGGGTTTATTGATAATCACGCTTCTGTTTAACCGTTCATCGATGGATTTGGGTAAGTTTTTGTCCTGATTTCTTGATGATTCACATGGTAGATGATCCAAAACATAAAGTTTCATGTTCTGAAATTTTGTTTACAAATTGATTGAACCGGAATCGAACCGTGATGTCATAATTATTTTATAAACATTTTTTATGATTTAAAAATAAATAAAATACATTCATTAAAAATATTTTTATAATTTAATATATATATTAATCAAATATATATATTTATATATATTTTTATATTAATATTATTTGTAAAAATATTAATTATACATGTGTTTGAAGGAAATTAATTTGAATACAAATAATATTATATATTTTCTACATATTAACAAGTGTACGAGGAGCAAATATTCTGGCGAGCCTGTATTCCTTTCTTCCAAGCTTCCGACTGTCCGATCGATCTGTGAGCACAACGGCGGTGAGCTACCCGACGGTGTGTGGCCGAAAAACCCCTCCGACGATCAAATTAGCACACACACAAGGATAGAGAGAGAGAGGAGAGAGTTTAGTGTAAGTATTTCTCTTACCAAATGTTCATCTGTCACGGCATGGGGGCGCAGACATGCTTATATACCTTCTGCGCCCCAAATCTACTCCCATTAGTCTCTCGACACATGGTGCTGCTATCCCATCTGTCAGCACAAATCTAGCTGAACATCACCTAACCAAACTGCCTGCCCACACTATTGGGAGCTCAGCAGCCGGGCTGCACCATCTCGGCTGCCAACAGCCGTGCTGCACATCAAGCTAGAGCGCTCCGCTCGCCGAGCTCAACGACGACCGAGCTTGGCCACATTCCGGTATAGCCGAGTTCAAGGCTGGTCGATTTGGTAAACCGAAGACCTCTCCAGCCTGGCTAGAAGCGCGAACTGTGGGAACAGGACCGGCTTCCATCATCTCGGCCAAATTACCCCAATTAGCTCGGTTCCCTCACAAACAAGTCCAAGTAGCTTGGTCCCAGCATGGTCCTGAGCCATTACCGAGCACAACCTTCTCCGGCTAAGCCCAAGCTACCACGGCCCTCAATATGTTCGGCCCTTAGTCTGCCCGGTCATTACCTCGGTCCAATCCATCTCATAAATTTCCCTCTCAACAAGAAACCATGGTGGTAGAGTAGAAATTCATGTTATTTGGAGCTTGAGGTGTTGTTGTTCAAGTCCCTTTAGTATCAACTTTTTCAATATTGGACCAAATATACCAAATCGGTCTGGTTCGCTTCAACTCGGACCGGGTCGACTGGTTTAGAGATTTAAAATGACCAGTTTTCAAGAGGGACCGGGTTAGAGGGTATATCGGGACCGGACCATGGACTGGTCAACAGTTCAACCGGTCGAACCAGCCGGCCTCCGGTTTTCAAAACATCGCTTATTAAGGAGCTTTTGCACTCCTAGATAGAAAGTTTGAATAATCCCACATATCAAACCATTTCGAAAGAAAAAGATCCCCATATCAGAATCTACTCCTAACAAATTTGAATATCCATGATCACTGATTTCGCCAACTATGGAAATGCAAGATTGATGGTGTGGATTTATAAATTGTGCAGTGTTTGAGATTTGTTTTTTTGGAAATGTGGACTATGTTTGGAGATGGTGATGTGCATGTGTAGTCATTATTAATTGGAATTAACCCCTCTCTAGTCGGTTTTCAGATTGGAGAGTGTTGTTTAGTTGTTGTGGGCTTTGATCTGGGTCCATTTTGATGATTCAAATTGTTCAATTTGTAAAGTTTGTCGAGTACATTATCTCAATAAATAATCACGTAGATCAGATATTGATAGACATTTCATTAGATTACATTTCCATCAATGACATGCATAATTTTCAAAATAAATTATGATAGAAATGTAATCTGATCAAGTGGTTATTTATATCCGATCACCGTGATTTTTGTAGAGATGATGTACTCGATGGGCACCCCACATTGAACGGGTTAGATTATCGAGATGAGCCGGGATTATAGCCCAAAATAGTCTAACAGTATCCTCTAGTCCAATAACGGACTAGAGAGGAGCCAACTCTTGTTAATTGACATTTTGAAAGTGATTTTTTTGGACATGCTGCTGTGTATTTTTCCAACAAATCTACATTTGTTGCAATGTTGCATTGTACATGGTGGTTAAAAACAATGTGGTTTTATAAAATGTGGATTTATTAACACGGGTTACGCATTGTCCATTTATTGTGAAATTTAAATGTGAATTTTTGGTTTCTTTGTTTGTTAATTGTGTAATTTCAAATTTGGTAGACGTTAGTTGCAATGTCACACTGTTTATGGTGAGTAAAATCTAATTTTCAAATGTGGATCATGCTTAACAGTGAACATGTGCCCATGTGAACCTCATTGTTTGGTTCCAAGTTTCTCAATTCAATTTTTGGAAAATTGAGTTTTTTTTTTAGTGAATTTTTTTAATATTTTAAGATTTTTTTTACTTTTTAGATACACTCAATGTAAATACAATTAAATAGTATAATATTTGGGAAAAGATCTTTAAAAAAATAAAAAGTATTTTAAAAAATTAATAAATACACAAAAATATGAAAAATGTACAATTTTCATATATATATATATATATATATTTTATTTTTGGTATTTAGTGAATTTTTTAAAGATTTGTTCACAAATATTATACTTTATAATTATATTTATATTAAGTGTGTTTAAAAAGTAAAAATTTTGTTTATTAAAAAATTCCACTGAAAACAAAAAACATTAAAAATAAAAAACTAAATTTTTAGAAAATTGAAATCAGATAGGAATTTTTTTGGTGGTCTTCAAATGATGGTGCTACATGCACAAATTGGTATATTAATTAGTATATTAACATAGTTATGACATTATCATTTTAAAACTATGATCTCACTCATTATACAAATTACAAAGACTCAAAATCTCTAAAATCGTACCACATTATCGGTTAGTATAGTAATTGATATACCAATTAGTGCATATAACTTTATTCGTCTTCAAATTTGTTACTTTATTGTTCTCTCACCTTCCATTGCACAATATGGTGTAGAAGTGTGTTTAGGGAAACCAGAATAGAACACAAAAATGTTGTAACATAGATTGCTTATATATATGGAAAAGGAAATTATGACAATAAATCAAAATTACCCCTCATTTATATATAGGCATTTGTTTACATATCAGAAATTAATATTGGAATTTACACAATCTTTTCTACCTGGCATGCTTTGATTTTCGTATCATTCTTTAGAGATATAATTGGCACTGCGGCATAGTATTTTTATTTTTTTTTAAATGAAGAACAAGAGTGAACAAAATGAGAATAGGAAATGAGTCCAACATTTTCAAATTCCATAATTTTTTTTTTCTTTCTTTCTGATTTATACCCTTGAACGGTCAATAGTAGGATTTCGTCTTGAAAAGAGCATTATAATGGTTTTTTTTTTTTTTTAATATCTTAAATTTCATGCTACAAAAAACTCAAATACAAAAGTAACAAGGGCATACCCACTCTATAAACACACCAACAAATCAAAATCCAAATCAAACAACAATTGAATAATCTTTCCTTGGCTACTAAATTTTTTAAGCAAATTTATATTTGTAAGGGTAGATTTTGCAAATGGTCTCTATAGTTTACATGATGTGTCAATTTGGTCCTTATTATTTCAAGTTGCCCAATTTTACCCCATTAATTTAACGGATTGTTCATATTAGTCCAATAAATTGAGGCTATTGGGTTTGGTGGACGGAAGTCGTCACGTGCTCAAACGATGTGTCAATTTCGTCCCTGTAATTTACACGGCGGATCAATTTGATCCATGCTATTTTAATTTACTCAATTTTGACCGGGACCAAACTAACACATTGTGTAAACTATAGGGACCAAATTGACACATCATGTGACTTTCCATCCACCAAACCTAATGGCAATTATTTATAGGACTAATATGACACAATCCGTTAAATTAAGAGGCAAAATCAAGCAAATTGAAACAACAGTGACCAAATTGACAAATCGTGTAAACTACAGGAACCATTTACATAATTTACCTTATTTGTAATTAAGTTGTTTTCTAGAGTGAAACACATTTTATTCATTTATGTACTGTGTTTGTTTGATGAAAGACAAACTTAAGGGATGATAATGATATCACTCCCTTTTATATTAATCAATCAAACTGTTACAAAGGAACTAACACACTAATTAAGGGAATCACAATAATCTAAATAAGGAAACAAACATCAGAATAATTGTAACATATATTCTAACACTCCCCCCAAGCTGGTGCAAAGATATCTCTCATGCCTAGTTTGCTAAGAATATCACGAAAAGGTTTACTTCCAACTCCCTTGATAAGGATATCTGCAAGTTGTTTACCAGACTTCAGAAATGGAGTATATATTGTGCCACTAGTGAGCTTCTCTTTAATAAAATGACAATCAATCTCAACATACTTTGTCCTGTCATGTTGAACCAGATTGTAAGTTATGTTGATAGCAGCCTTTTTATCACAACACGGAATTTGTTTGGTCAATTCCCAAATCACGCAATAACAACTTAATCCACAAGAGCTCACACAGACCTTGTGCCATAGCTCTAAACTCAGCTTCTACACTAGACCTGACAACCACATTCTATTTTTTACTTCTCCAAGTAACCAAATTACCTCAAACAAATGTACAATACTCTCAAGTAGACCTCCTATCAGTAACTGATTATGCCCAATTGGGATATGTATAAGCTTCCACACTAAAATGATCATGTTTGGAAAAATAAAGTCCTTTTCTAAGAGAAGATTTCAAGTATCTCAAAATTCTCATAAATGTATCCAAGTGTATTTCATGAGGAGCATGTATGAACTGGCTAACCATACTAATGGCAATAGCAATATCTGAACGAGAATGTAATAAGTAAATGAGCTTACCCACTAGTCTCTGATAACTCCCCCTATCAACGACTGCTCCCCCACTATCATCACTAAGTTTCTGATTGGGTTTCAGTGGTGTGTCACAGGCTTTGCTTCCAAGTATCCATGTTTCCTTCAACAGGTCAAGGACATATTTTCTCTAACAAATGAAAATCTCATCTTTGGACCTAGCCACTTCAATCCCTAGAAAGTACTTCAAATTCCTTAAGTCTTTGATTTCAAACTCATTTGCCAAATACTTCTTCAACAAAGGAATTTCCTTAACAGCATCTCTTGTAAGTACTATGTTATCTACATATATAATGAGAGTTATAGTCTTACCATGAGCAGAGTGTTTAACAAACAGAATATGATCAGCCTGACTCTGTTTGAAGCCATATTTCAGTATTGCTTGAGTAAACCTCTCAAACCAAGCCCTAAGGGACTGTTTGAGGCCATATAATGACTTCTGAAGTCGGCACACCTTTCCTTTAGTTTGAAGAGTTTTAAAGCCAAGAGAAATGTCCATATACACTTCTTCTTCTAGGTCACCATGCAGGAAAGTGTTCTTTACATCAAATTGATAAAGTGGCCAATCCAGATTAGCTGGAAGAGAGAGAAGAACTCTAACTGAATTCTTCTTTGCAACTGGAGCAAATGTCTCTAAGTAGTCTACCCCATAGGTCTAAGTAAAACCCTTTGCCACAAGTTAAGCCTTATATAGCTCAATTAAACCATCTGTCGTGTGCTTCACAGTATGCACGCATTTGTATCCCATAGTTTGTTTGCTCCTAGATAATTCAGTCAAAGCCCAAGTGTCATTCTTATAAAATGCTTTTATTTCCTCTACCATGGCAAGTTTCCACTCAAAAATAGCAAGAGCATCCTGAAAATGATTAGGTATACTAATAGAGGAAGTTTTTGACACAAAGGCTTTATATGAGGAAGACAAATGAGAGTAGGACACAAAGTTAGATATAGGATGATGAGTACACGATCTTACACCCTTTAGTTTGGCAATAGGTATATCAAGATCAGTAGGCTCAAGAATAGTAATATCAAGATCAGTAAACTTAGGAATAATAATATCAGTAGACTCAAGGGGAACACGAAGGTTACCTGGACTCTCATCAGGATAAGAAGACAATGGTGGATAACTAGAAATGGTCTCTTGCATCCAAGTAACTGTGGACTCACCTTTTTCCGCGCCCTGCCTTTCGGAAAGGGTTTGAAAAGAAAGGCCTCATAGTTCGGACTCCCGCGGTTCCGAATCTAGTCTCACAAGTGTAATGTGAAACTGATAAACACCAAAGAGTCCAAATCCGACAAATCTTTTAGGAAAATCGATTTTAAATCAAATAATGCCAAAATTGGACTGCTTTGCTAGATACAGAGTCGCCACCTAAATATTTTATTTTGAGAAAATTTAGGAAACCCTGACTCGTGCCAAAGGCCACGTGTTCGTCATCACGAAAGTTGCCTCGGCTCAAAAACTTAGGTACGAGAGGGGAAGGTCCTGAAATGAGCACCCCCGCTCGCCCGATCAAAGATCGGCCTCTACTAATCATGATATGATGTTTCATAAACATTATGTGTTCTTATTCCGGTTATTAAACTAGCTTTACTATGTGACGCACACAAGCAAGTATAGACTAGTCGCAAGACTTGGAACAATTCAACTCACGTTTGTTTGCGAAAATGGTTTGAATTTGCCACCCTCAAGTGGGTTTAAAGATGCAGATTTGCCACCTCAAGTAGGCTTAAAACATGATTTGCCACAACAAAGTGGGCTTAAAATGCACATTCGTTGAATCGTCCCAATTCAAGCAACAAGCCTTCATCCATAGGCATTCATGTAGTTTCGCAAGTAAGCACATAGCCTCATGGAAAGCATGCTAATCATGGCAATATGGCAATCACACTCATGCAAGTATGCTAAAGCGTAAAAACTTACCGAGCACTCCAAGCCAAAACAAAAGCTAGTTAGAAAGAATGCATGATCCTAACTATACGATATCCCTAATGCAACACATGCAATAATGCGATTAATAGGGTCGGCTACTAATATGGCATACGGATCAATTTGAACAGCATGTAGCTAAACACGTATTCAAAGAAGATATTGAAATTGCAATGCAGTTTGAATGATGCGCCAAGCCTCAGTGCATGCAAGACAAATGAATGGATACAAACATGCAATATGGTAATCAAAACATGTCCCTAGTCTAACCACCAAAAGCGATTAAATAAAAATGAGAAAAATGTGGGGTTGAAAGACATACACACACGCACGCACACTTATTACAACATTACGCCCTCACGAAGGAGGGTCCGAATGAATAAACTAACTAACTAGCTACGCTAATTAAGCTAACTAATTATTATAACAATTGAAACAAATTTAACTAGCTTATTCTAAGCTAATTAATATTACAAACTGGAAGCAATTAGCTAAACACTAGCTAATTAAATACAAAGCAATTAAACTAATTAATTAGCTACCACTAATTAACTAAGCAAAGCGATTAAATGGCCTCGAGGGGCAAGGGACGTATGCATGCTCGGTTCCTCCACCTAAAAAGCCACTGCCTTGCCATTGATCGCCTCTATTTACACATTTCAACACCAACAGTGCTGCTAACTCCCAGAATGCCTCTACTCCACCTTACCAACATACTGTGGAAGTTTCATTGATGGCCGGTGGGCTACTGCTGGTGGCCGTCGGCCACTGTTGGTGGCCGGTTGGCTACCCCTGCCCTGAACTTCCTTTTGCTACAACAGAGAGAAAACATAGGCAAAACAGTGTATTCTCAAGAAGTGTTTGGGCTGTTACGCTCTTTATCATCACACAAGTTCAAAGGAGTGTAACTTGGCTCTCAAACCATCAACCAAGCATTTTCCATGCATGATGGCTAAGGAACCAGGTTTGTACAAGTTTAATGAGTGCAAAACAAGACTCAAAAAGACCACCACCCTAACATGCATGATCAAGGGTGATGGTGACAAAGGAAAGTGGCACATTTCATCACTTTGAGTGTGAAATGTCCCATTTTCCTCGTGTTCGAATTAACGTCAAATTCGAACACATGCAATGCAACACGAAAGATGCTTGTCTTGCCTCTTTTACTTGTTCATTTTGTTTACTCATTTTACATTACTGATTCATTCTTTAATCGATTAAGTCCATTGGTGAGTGTCCTCTAAAGTGAAAGAAGTGTCAACCAAGGGGTAGTTCAAGGCATGTGGAAAGCTTCATGCCATTGGTAATGAACCCTCAAAGGAGGATTAAACAATTAAGCATGAGCCTCAGCCTCAAGCTTAAACAACCCTAAGGTTGAAACAACCTTCAAAACAAATGAAAAAGTGAAGAAATGAGGGAAGTTGTAGAGATTGTATATGCTGAAATAAAGTGCAAAACAACACTAAAACATGCTATTAACTCAAAGGAATGATGATTAAAGCATTAAAACATCAAGCTAATGAAGGAATTAACACTACAACTATGCAGTACAAGCCTCAACTGAACTAACCAGCCTAAAACAGAGCCAAAATAGGTTATTTCAGAGGCAAAAACATGCTAGACTTAAGCTAAATTAAGCTAGAAAAATACACTAACATATGAAGCGATCTAGGCATGCAAACAAGACACAAGAAGGGGAGGCTAACCCATCCAATTTTTTACTTCAAAATAAGGTTTTTGCCACAGAAAAACATCTGAAATTCAGTGGTTAAAAGGCCCAAAAATTTGGTTTGAAAGTGGTGAATAATAGCACAAAAGCTTAACAAACCAAGAGACAAGAAGGGTGGACTACCCCTTAACACAAAATAGCCTCAAATCACCATTTTTAGGTCATAAAAGCAGAGGTTTTTACAATTGAAAACCAGTCAAAAAACAGTACAAAAAGATGGCAAAACAAATATGAAAAACAAGCTTAAAGAATAAAGGTTATACCTCTTGAAGGGAAGGGTGATTCTAGGCCACAATTCAAGCCAAATCCCACTTAAGGAGTTCCAAGAGAGCTTCAAGCAACCTCAGCCCAAAGATGAACCACTTTGGTTAAGGGTTGATAGGTTAAAGTTTGAAGTATGCAAGCTTCTAAGCACAAAAGCTCAAGAAAGAGAGAAGTCTATAGAGAGAGAAATCTAGAGAAAGAGAATTGTAGAGAGAGAGACTCCCAAAATATTTTCCAACCTTTAAACCAATAGAGAAGGCCCTCTATATATAGAAAAATGAGAGCTCATGTCGAAAATATCTGAATTAGAGACAATTGGAGCAGTGTGAAACAACTGGAGGAAAATATCTGCACAAAAACTGCCTTCTGGACACCAGTGGCCGACTGACCATCACTGGTGGCTGACAAAATGCACTTCTAGCTAACACATGGCTGACAAGCTCCATTCATGGCCGACACACTCCACCAGTGGCTGGCCAAAAAAATCTGCTCTCCAGGTCCAACTTCAAATGGGCATATCTCCTTCATCTAGACTCCTTTACAGGTCATTCTTGAGCTTAAATTGAAGCCCTTGATGTCTTCTTTCCAATGGTATAGCCTCACATCACAATTCCAAGTGTACAAAAATATTTGCCTCTTTTAGTGAAGATGGCTCAGTTTCAGTCCTAACCGGATTTATGCCTAACTTCTCCTCAGCTAGTTTTCTTCTCTCTCCTCCAATTTTCTTCAACTCCAAACCTCTAAAAAAAATGTTATAAAGATTGTTTTCAAAGAGTTCACCTCTCTTTCATTCATTTCCAATTTGTCCTTGCTAGGTTTACCGAAAAGCGCAACATTGAACGAAATGCGAGTCTCGGAATATCGTAAGAACTTTTTTTTTCAAAAATATTTTGAAAGAGAGGGTTTTAAGGTTTAAAATCATTTTGGTCAAACTAGTTTTGGTCCAAAAAGTGGGTGTGAGGTTGGGATTTGACGCTTCTCTTGCTGAAGAAATCGAACCTTTGCACTGCACAACTTTCATCACCAAGTAAGCAATCAGTGGCGCCCAAGTCTTATGGGCGGTCAAAAATAGGGTGTTTATAGTTACCCCTCTTTCACAAAGCTTAGCGTCATGAAATGACGTGAGTGAATATCAAAGCGCAGAGACAACCCATTTTGACAAGGCTTTAAGACTTGGGCAAACAAACAAAATGCAAATGTAGCTAGTTGAACCCGAGGGTTGCCTACGTATCTATTTGGAAGGAATCAAACCAGCATAGTTCAGGGATATGATATAAATGATTCACAATGCAATGAAACAATGCAAATAATATATAATGTAACGAAATAATCAAACCACAAGCAATGCAAAACCACACAAATACCATAAAAGGGATGGAGATGTAACATCAAACTACATTTAACACAGAAAAGATGCTGGAACCCTCAAACCACAATTATTGCGGAATAGGCGTGTGCACATGCAGAACTGTGTGTTTCGCAGAAAGAGTACAAGTAATTGGGTGAGATGATATAAGTGAGGAATGATGCTGTGGAAAGATCGTGATCCTAAATGCTGAATGCAACAAAGCAAAGTACGATGCAATAGATGCAGTGACTAAGGCGCAGGCCGAACCACGTCTTACCTAGAAAAGGCATGGACACAAACTAGACCATGTCTAATAGAGAAAAGGTGCCAAAACCCTCAGACCACAATTCTCAATTCTCTTAGTGGAATAGGCGCGTACACATTATCACAGAACCATGCTTCAACGAAGGAAATGTATGAGCACATGCTAGACTAAGCTTAACATGGAAAGGATGCAGGCAATAAAATAGATAATGTAGTAGATGCATGCGATAGATGCGTCATGCAATGCAATAGAAGTAATATATGATGATAGATATGATGTAGCAGCTAGGAAATGGAAGTACCTTACAGGGGCAATTGGCAATGACTCACCTCATGCTGCTGGGGATCTTCCTCTTCTGTATCTTGCGTTTCCGAGCCACAGGTACTACTTTTCTCCCTGACTATATTTGCAACTTTCCCTATTCTCCAACAGGGTGACAGACTAGGTTGGTTTAGTATCCAGAATTGAGGCGCATACTCGCTACCTTAACCTATGGGGCTGCCATACAGATTTCAAGCCGAGGATACACCCCTGGGTATTTAAACCAGACTTTAGTCTTGGAAATTCTGAACCTTTGCGTTCTAGACATCAGTCATTCGAATTGTAGTTTCTACCGTCTCAGTTGATCTCTTAGGAACTCATCGTAAACACAGGCAGATGGCTATACTGGACCACCAAAATTCGTTCGGGCATGACAAACACCAAAGGAATTGCACCTTTAGAGGATTTCGGGTCTCCTAGACCAGGAAGTGCACAAGACAGTACGATGGAAGGTGAATGCACAAAACAGTGCTATACTGGTGCACAAGACAGTGCAATGCAAGTTTGCACAAGACAGTGAGATGGGTGAATACGCAGGATGGCGCAATACAAGCGCACAAGACAGTGCGAGTGAGGGTGCACAAGATAGTGCGATACAAAGTGCACAAAATAGTGCAATACAAGGTGAGAGGTAATGTCTGCATGTGAAAACCACGGGTGCTGCTTGGACTGCCATTTTGACTTGAAGCAGGCTTAAACTTGGGGTCGAGATACACTCATACTCTAGAGAAAGGCATGGCATGAGAAGGTGCACCTGGAATGCAGTCTCGGAATTTGCTAAATTTGAAACAAACTCAGATGCTCCGATTTTCCCTCTTTTATTTTTTTTTACAGTCCAGAACCCATGTAGCTTCAGATAGGTCTTGGTTCGGTTGTTCTCACATGACCTGGGTTGAACCATGCAGTTTATGAAAGAAAGAATCATGTTTTGCACATATGTTGGGAATTGCACTGCACTCTGAGCACAAAACGATCTATTTTTGAAATTGAGATTGAGAATGAGTTTTTAACCAGGTATTGATTCTACGACTTACCAAAGTCAAAACGACTCAACAAAGGTAAAACAACCTAAACACATCTATTGACACTCAAAACAACTCAAAAAAAGAATCGAGACAAACAAAAAACAACAAACACAACATTTGGATGTGTTCCAATGGCGAGAGACCTCTCAGTTCACGAGGAGCCTGGTTGTCCGGGTATTATTTCCCACCCTCTCTTATCTGTGATTCTCACATCACTCTGGCACTCAATCTCTATTTTTCTGAAAAAGCCATTTTCTCACTTTTTCTCTCAACGCGCACCTCTCTATTCTTTAATCTCTCTTATTTTTATATCCCTCCCCTGAGTGGTTGATGGATAAGAAGAAAGTTGTGGGCTCCTGCCCCTGGTATTCTGCCAGATTTTCGTTCTTTCGCTCACAACAGTGAGCTTTCCCACAGAGAGGTTGTGGCGCGACTGGATGCGTAGCAAATCTGTAACTGACATCGGTTGACGATGTCCTTGGCTTAACTGATTGAGATGAACTAGAATACATCTCACTGGCCAGGCATACAATTGATTGGTCTGATACATTGCATTTTGTACGTCCCCATTCCGAGTCAAACGCTAATTTGAGCGTGATTGTCCAAATGAGGGAACCGAATATCCAGCTCCATTTTCAATTGGCTTGATATCTCACTACTTGAAGGACGAGAGATTTTTGGCATCCCTGCTACTAACTTCAGTTGCACCTTTTCCAGCAAGTAGAGTGCCCTTTCTGGCGAGTATGGTGCCTTTTCCGACAAGTATGTTGGCAACGGGAAAAAGGCAGAAAACCTGACTCAACTCATTTTGACCATTTTTATTTTTGCTTTCTGTTAAAACAATTTTGACCAACATGAGGGTTAGATTAACATGCTTGTTCGATTTTCTGCTTTGAAATCATGAAAGTTAGGTTGCGAGCACTAAAAATTTTCCTTTTTTGGGTCCAATCCAGTTTTGGAAAAATGGAATAATTTTCGAGAGAATTAGTCAACCTTATTAAAAATTCTCAAAAATTGTTTTTGCAAATGGCCACTGCTCGACCAACATAGAATTTACTCTTGAGATACACAACCTCAGATCTGAACTTGAATTGTCTTGCAGCTGAATCTTCCAACGGAATAAAACAACTGATTTTGAATGAAGACAAGCCAATTTGTACGTGGATAGGATAGCCGAGTTAAACAAGGGTAAACCAATCAACATGGATGAGCCAAGCAGGCTGAAAATGATTGGGGCTGAACTTCAGGATGGTGTTGCCTACGTATCCCAAAGATGGGAATCAGGCCGTACGGAGTTCAGGGTTGAGGTTCACTCAAGTATTAACACTCTCCTTTTATGCTCTAACTTTTGCTAAGGCCGCCCTTCCGGATTTTCAACCTTGCGAGCTCTGTTTTTCTTTACTCTTCTTTTCTTTTGTTCTTTTCTTTTTCTTTTCATTTTTTCATTTTCATTTTTTTTCTTTTCTCTGCTGACTTTTTCCTGGGTCGCCCTTTTGGATTTTTGGCCCAGCAAGCCTCTCAAGGATAAAAAGTTTAACTTGTCCATGTTGATCAGTTTTGAGATCTCGAAGCCATCTGAATTCAGGAGAATAACTGTTGTTCACTGATGATGTAGGAGTCTATCCAATCAGGTTTGAATTTGCCCATAGTGTTATGGATATGAACTCGATTGTCCTTCAGCAATAATTTCTCTCCTCTCAGATTTTGAGATTTGGCTTTCTTGCCCGTCTTCATTGACTTACGGATGACCCATCTTTTGAATCTTTGAGCACATCTGACATTTTATGCTCCTAGTTCAAGGGCTACTTATGATCTAGCTTTGCAAGCTTCCTTTGATGACATCTGACCTTGTTGATTTGACCTTCTTGCCCCTAATTCAAGGGTTGCTTCCAATCTGACTATACAAGCCTTATATTGTGATTGATCGTTGAACATTCTAAATCAAAGTTCAAGATTTGAAAGCAAAGGGGTCGAGTCTTGAGGCTGAGAGCGATCCTATGCTGCGCAATCTCAACATCAATTTCATGCATGTCTTCGTAGGACCACGCAAAATATTTTTTGAAATCTTTTAAGAAAGCGACTTGTCGCTCTTGCTGAAGACAATGCAAAACCAATCTGGATCAAGCCAGGATGCTTCTCAGTTCTCATATTAACAAACATGATCTCATTCATTAAGGGCTTAGCATGCCTCTTTTTCTCTCCGTTGATCAAATTTTTACAAATCCCAAGGAATTCCTCTTTCTTTGTTTTCATCACAGTGTTAGAAAAGTTTTGAAAAAACTTAGGCCAATGCAATTATTTCAAGGCACAGAAAAAGTGGGTGAAAATCTTTGCCGTTTCATTCAGATCTTCTGGTATAACTGGCTTAATGGCAGAAACAGACGCAAAAGAAAGAGCGTAAAAGACAAACACAAAACAAGATAGTGATGCTCGAGTTAACACGCTCGAAATCACCCACCTCCGACACAACAAGACTGACTTAATACAAAAAAACTGACTCAATACAACACAACAGAACTAACTCAATACCCAAGTCAAAAAGTACAATAAACAGCATTTTCAAATTGCTCAAAATAGTGCGTGCCATCCACCACACCTGGAGTAAAATGAGCACCATCAGTAGGTGATCGTCCCTCAATCACATAGTCACATTATCCCCCTAGTTCATTGATCCAGTATCGATAGACTTTGCAGGACATGGTGCGACGATGACCTCGTTGTCAATCAGATGTTGTATTTCGTGGTGAAGACAAAAACAACTATCAGTGTCATGGTCGTTTTGTTGATGGAAGCTGCAGTACTTGGCATCATTATGCTTGGTTGGAAGGGGATCCGGGAGAGGAAGAGGCTCAAGGGGTTTGAGATGGCCTTGTCCTATAAGGATTTGAAGAGCTTTGGACAAGGTCATGCAGAGTGGGGTAAAGACCCTCTGGCCTCGGGGTTGGTGCTTCGAGGTTTGTGAAGTTGTATTGGATGTACCAACAAAGGGGTTGACAGGTGTTGACTGGGTTTGCTGATCTCTTTCGAGTGTAGGTTTGGAGCTGAAAAGGGTGTTTCTAGTACGACAGCCCTTCTCCCGGCTTGCCCATTGATTCAAAATGCTCTCATCCTGAGTGGCAAAAGTGCCATCCACAATCTTTGCAACAACTGCAAGCACTTGCTGTTTATTCAGCCCTTTGGCTTTCAAAGCCTCAACAGCCCACTGAAGATGTTCATAAGGACCAATGCCTGCCCCTACCTTGTTCTTACCACTTGCCTCCACTTTGCCAAGGGATTGGGTCGTTATATCACAGTGGAGCCCATTTGTTGTCGACATCGACATGCCATTTCCCAGACCAAAGATAGCTTTAGGTTGGCTATTTTCAATTGCAACTCGCCCCAAGATTGGGGAGCCTTTTGGCAGGAAATTTTGGGCATATGATGCGGTCGAGGATGGTGCCAAAACCCCAAAGGCTAAATCTTCCACTATTCTCTGGAGATCTTCAATCACGCTCATCAGTTCAGAAATAGTGGGTTCATGGTTTTGAAATGATTGGGGTTGGGGTTCGAGTGCATCCATCATGCACAAGTCCGTGCTTTCTGGAATGAACATCTCAGGCTTGGGTAAATGAGCTGGGGTGATGTATATGCTAGGGTTGTAGGTGGATGGAAGTGTATGGATTAGATTGAGATGTGGAGGTGATGGGTTAGTGGTAACATTGGGGTCTTGAGGTGGAGCTATCGTCTAGTTGTCGATGAGATTCTACGCCTTATGACGAAGGCGGTAGCAACGATCGGTGCCATGACTGCGTTGTTGATGGTACACATAGTACTTAGTGGGGTTGTGTCTGGCAGGGAGTGGGTTAGGCAGAGGCTAAGGACCAAGGGCTTTGAGATTCCCTTTTTCCTTCTAGATTTTTAGTGCTCTAGTTATGCTCATATAGGGGGGTGAAAGTTCTGCCTTGAGCTCAGGTTGGGCCGGCTATTTGTGAGTTAGATTTGGAAAATGGGTCGGCAATTTTGGGAGTGGCGATGGTGATGGCATTGATTTCAGTGGGTTTGGGAATAGTACTACTACCAGCACAGGTACTCCCGAAAAAAACCCTCTTTATTGGTTCACTTGTTCTGGGAATAATCCCTCTGTTGAATGCACTCTCGATCTGAACCCCCAATTCATGCAAACTTTTGAAAGTGAATAGTGGAGCAACTATCAACTTTTGTAACATATTAGGATCAAGATTCTGCACCACTATCCAAACTTGGTCCCTCTCAGAAATTCGATTTGTCATCTGTGCTGCCTTTGCTCTCCACCTTGTAACAAATTCAACAAACAACTCTGTAGGATTCTGGTGAGTTGCTTCAAGCTCTTGAGTGGTTATTTCAAGTTGGGTATTGTAAGAGTACTGATTGACAAAGGCCTTAGCCAACTTTTCCCAATTCTCCATCATTTTATCCTCTAACTTGGCATACCAAGTGGCTGTTATTCTTCCATACAGAGAGAGTTTCTGAGACTTAGTCAGACCCATCAGTTTCAGGACATCCAAGAAAAGCCGGATATGTACCGTGGGATCTCCAGACCCGTTGAAACGGTCAATGTGTGGCATTTTGAATCTGTCTGGGAGCCTTATGGCAGCTTCGGTGTATCCATCCTTAATGTCGGGAATGGAGTTAAGGCCTTGTGCATTTTTGAATTGCTTCTCAAGGTTAGCAATTTTTGATGAGATCGGGTCGAGCTCATTAATATCAAGGGGATGAAACTCCTTATTAGGCTGCACTAGAGGTGTAAAAACTCGAGCTTGAGCCAACCTTTCTCGGGGATCCAGACCATACGAATCTTCAGCTCGTGGAAGTGGCTCAAAGTTCGGTTGGGGTCCTGAGACTGGATGTGTGGTAGGTGCCCCAGATGGGCGTTGCATTTTAGCATTGGTCTCATCCTGCGTGCCGATTCCCTAGTTTAATGCCGCTATCATGGTCACAACTTTTTGCGGACTCTGTGCCATCACGGGTCTGCTGAGTTTGAACAAAGGTGATCTAACTGGTGGCTGTCGAATCAGTTGAACCAGTGAGCCCTGTTTGGCCCTTTTTTGCCTTGCCACCAGCGAAGGAAACACCAGTTATTCTTGATTTGACAAAGTCTATTGACACTAGTCTAGAGTACCCAGGGGATATCAGAGCCTTATGAAGCTATAGTTCCAGGACTATCTAGCAAAAGAGAAAACATACAGCATCTCAACCTAATTCACGAGAACAAATATGATCACAGCTGAGTGACTGTTGTCTATGCTGACTCTCTCCCAATACAGATACCAAACTCGTAACTGATATGCACATTCCTATACAGTTTCACTGTAAAGCACATACCAATTAAATGAGAGCCAAAACACCCGTATGAGGGAGATAAGGTTGCCCTGTCCTAGTTTCGTCAGGAGCTAGGGTTTCACTATGCATAACAAGTGGCTTCACACAATCCTGCATTCGGGTAAGCAACTTGTCCTAGTGTGGAACAGTCTCTATGGCTTCTGATATGCAACTAGGTCGATTGGTCAAAAAGGGTACCTCAGCAAGACTACCTAATATACCTCTCACACCTAACATCGAGAAGTGAAAGAAAGATCAATCGGTACAGCGGTAGTCCAGTTCCAAGGTTTGTGTTTCCATCGTGGCAAAGCCCACAACCGATCAGCCTTTTGGCAAGCTTTTTCCAAGCAAGCCTTTGGCAAACCGTTCAAGAATAGCAGATGGCAAACACTGTGACTTAGGCGCACTGATGCAAATGCAAATGGAAAGAAACGCATAAGTGTAAATAAAACAACATATCATGCGTTCGAGTCAAGTTCTCTAAATCCTCAGCAGAGTCGCCAAAAACTATGGACTCGCCTTTTTCTGCACCCCGCCTTTCGGAAAGGGTTTGAAAAGAAAGGCCTCACAGTTCGGACTCCCGCGGTTCTAAATCTAGTCTCACAAGTGCAATGTGAAACTGATAAACACCAAAAAGTCCAAATTCGACAAATCTTTTTGAAAAATCGATTGTAAATCAAATAATGCCAAAATTGGACTACTTTTCCAAATACAGAGTCGCCACCAAAATATTTTATTTTGGAAAAAGTTAGGAAACCCTGACACGTGCCAAAGGCCACGTGTCCGTCATCACCAAAGTTGCCTCGGCTCGGGAACTTAGGTACGAGAAGGAAAGGTCATGAAATGAGCACCCCCACTCGCCCGATCAAAGATCGGCCTCTACTAATCATTATATGATATTTCATAAACATTATGTGTTCTTATTCCGGTTATTAAACTAGCTTTATTATGTGATGCACACAAGCAAGTCTAGACTAGTCGCAAGACTTGGAACAATTCAACTCACGTTTGTTTGTGAAAATGGTTTGAATTTGCCACCCTCAAGTGGGCTTAAAGATACGGATTTGCCACCTCAAGTGGGCTTAAAACATGATTTGCCACAACAAAGTGGGCTTGAAATGCACATTCGTTGAATCGTCCCAATTCAAGCAACAAGCCTTCATCCACAGAAATTTATGTAGTTTAGCAAGTAAGCATATAGCCTCAAGGCAAGCATGCTAATCATGATAATATGGAAATCACACTCATGGAAGTATGCTAAAGTATAAAAACTTACCAAGTACTCCAAGTCAAAACAAAAGCTAGTTAGAAAGAATGCATGATCCTAACTATACAATATGCCTAATGCAACACATGCAATAATGCGATTAATAGGGTTGGCTACTAATATGGCATATGGATCAATTTGAACAACATGCGGCTAAACACGTATTCAAAGAAGCAATTAGCTAAACACTAAGCTAATTAAATACAAAGCAATTAAACTAATTAATTAGCTACTACTAATTAACTAAGCAAAGCGATTAAATGGCCTCAAGGGGCGAGAGACATATGCATGCTCGGTTCCTCCACCCAAAAAGCCACCGTCTTGCCATTGAACGCCTCTATTTACACATTTGAACACCAACAATGCTGCTAACTCATAGAATCCCTCTGCTCTACCATACCAACATGCTGTGCAAATTTCGTTGATGGCCAGTCGGCTACTAATGGTGGCCGTCGGCTACCATTGGTGGCCGGTCGGCTACTGCTGGTGGCTGTTGGCCACTGCTAGTGGCCGGTCGGCTACACCTACCCTGAACTTCCTTTTGCTGCAACAGAGAGAAAGCAGAGGCAAAGCAGCGTATTCTAAAGGAGTGTTTGTACTGTTACGCTCCTTATCATCACACAAGTTCAAAGGAGTGTAACTCTTGGCCCTCAAACCATCGACCAAGCATTTTCCATGCATGATGGCTAAGGAACCAAGTTTGTACAAGTTTAATGAGTGAAAAATAAGACTAAAAAAGACCACCACCCTATCATGCACGATCAAGGGTGATGGTGACCAAGGAAAGTGGCACATTTCATCACTTTGAGTATGAAATGTCCCATTTTCCTCGTGTTCGAATTAACATTAGATTCGAACACATGCAATGCAACACGAAAGATGCTTATCTTGCCTCTTTTACTTGTTCATTTTGTTTACTCATTTTACATTACCGATTCATTCTTTAATCGATTAAGTCCATTGGTGAGTGTCCTTTAATGCGAAAGAAGTGTCAACCCAGGGGTAGTTCAAGGCATGAGGGAAGCTTCATGCCGTTGGTAATGAACCCTCAAAGGAGGATTAAACCATTATGCATGAGCCTCAACCTTAAGCTTAAACAACCCTAAGGTTGAAACAACCCTCAAAACAAATGAAAAAGTGAAGAAATGAGGGAGGTTGCAGAGATTGTATATGGTGAAATGAAGTGCAAAACAACACTAAAACATGCTATTAAAACATCAAACTAGTGAAGAAATAAACACTACAACTATGCAATACAAGCCTCAACTGAACTATCAGCCCAAAACAAAGCCAAAACAGGTTATTTTAGAGGCAAAAACATGTTGGACTTAAGATAAATTAAGTTAGAAAAACATGCTAACATATGAAGCTATCTAGGCATGCAAACAAGACACAAGGAGGGGAGGCTAACCCCTCCAATTTTGGATGTCAAAATAAGGTTTTTGCCACAGAAAAACCTCTAAAATTCAGTGGTTAAAAGGCCTAAAAAAGTTGGTTTGAAAGTGGTGAATAATAGCTCAAAAGCTTAACAAATCAAGAGACAAGAAGGGTGGACTACCCCTTAACGTAAAATAGCCTCAAACCACCATTTTTAGGTCATAAAAATAGAGGTTTTTACAGTTGAAAACTAGGTCAAAAACAGTACCAAAAGATGGCAAAACAAATATGAAAAACAAGCTTAAAGGGTAAAGGTTATACCTCTTGAAGGGAAGAGTGATTCTAGGCGACAATTGAAGCCAAAACCCACTTAAGGAGTTCCAAGAGAGCTTCAAGCAACCTCAGCCCAAAGATGAACCACTTTGGTTAAGGATTGATAGGTTAAAGTTTGAAGTATGCAAGCTTCTAAGCACAAAGGCTCAAGAGAGAGGGAAGTCTAGAGAGAGAGAAATCTAGAGAAAGAGAATTGTAGAGACAGAGACTCCCAAAATCTTTTCCAACCTTTAAAAAAATAGAGAATGCCCTTTATATATAGAAAAATGAGAGCTCAGGTCAAAAATATCTGAATTAGAGATAGCTAGAGCAGTGTGAAATAGCTGGAGGAAAATATCTGCACAAAAACTGCCTTCTAGACACCAGTGGCTAACCAGCCATCATTGGTGGCCAAAAAAATGCACTTCTGGCCGACACATGGCCGACAAGCTCCATTCATGGCTGACACACTCTACCAGTGGTCGGCCAGAAAAATCTGCTATCCGAGTCCAACTTTAAATGGGCATATCTCCTTTATCTTGACTCCTTTGCATGTCATTCTTGAGCTCAAATTGAAGTCCCGAAAGTCTTCTTTCAATGGTGACAAGCTCACATCAAAATTCCAAGTGTGTAAAAAGATATGCCTCTTTTAGTGAAGACTGCTCAGTTTCAGTCCTAACCAGATTCATGCCTAACTTCTCCTCAGCTAGTTTTCTTCCCTCCCCTCCAATTTTCTTCAACTCCAAACCTCTAAAAAAGATTTTTAAAGATTTTTTCAAAGAGTTCACCTCTCTTTCATTCATTTCCACTTTATCCTTGCTCAGTTTACTAAAAAGCGCAACATTTAACGAAATGGAGCTTCGGAACATCGTAGGAACTTTTTTTTTCAAAAATATTTTGAAAGAGAGGGTTTTAAGGTCTAAAATAATTTTGGTCAAAATAGTTTTGGTCCAAAAATGGGGTGTGAGATTGGGATTTGATGCTTCTCTTGCCGAAGAAATTGAACATTTGCACTGTACAACTTTCATCACCAAGTAAGCAATCAGTGGCGCCCAAGTCTTAAAGGCGGTAAAAAATAGGGTGTCTATAGTAAATTTTCGTCTTTCTTTATCCTTGACATATACTTTCCCTTCCATGTTGTTGATGACATCAGATTTTGTATTGCTAGTAACATGTGGTTAACCCTGGATAATTTTCTCAACTAGTAATGATCTAGGGGCAACAGGAACAATAAAAATCTTTTCATACCAAGACTCTTCTTAAAGGGATGACTGTGACACCAAATTGGACAAGAAGTATGACTGGGATTCGAAGACGGTGACATCCACGGAGACAAACCACTTACGAGATGGAGGGTGATAACACTCATACCTCTTTTCAGTTACTGTGTACCCCATGAAAACACACTTGAGAGAGCGAGGATCCAACGTACCTCAAGTAATGGAATGATTGTGGACAAAATAGACATAGTCAAAGATATTGGGGGAAATCGAAAACAGAGACTTGGAACCTAAGAGAACCTGGAGCGGAGCTTTTTTTGCAACACTTGGGTAGGAAGATAATTAATGAGGTATGCAGTTGTGAGAATAGCCTCGCCCTAGTAGAATCGAGGCACACCCATAGGGAAACACATACAACGAGTCATATCAAGAAGATGATGATTCTTACGGTCAACAACTCCATTTTGCTGAGGGGTGTCAGTGTAAGAACTCTGATCGACAATGCCATGTGAGGAAAAATATCTCGCTAAACCTTAATCAATATATTCACCCCTATTATCAAAACGCAATATTTTTACACCTGCACCAAATTGAGTGCCAATCATTTTATGAAAGTTTTGGAACACAGAAAAACCTCACTCTTTTCTTTCATGAGATCCACCCAAGTAGTATGAGAAAAATCATTTATAAAAGTGACAAACCATCTATGACCTTTTAAAGACGTAACACGAGATGGACCATAAACATCAGAATGTATTAAAGAAAATTGTACTAAACTTTTATTAAGACTAGAAGCAAAAGAACTCTATGTTGTTTGCCAAGTCGACATGACTCACAATGAAACTCAAAAACATTATTTTTGGTAAAAACCGAGAGAAATAAATGCCCAAGTAATAAAAAAAGAAAGATTTCCAAGACACCATCCGAGAAAAGATTAAATGACCCAGACATATGATCTGAGGCACTAGAATCAATAATCCATGGTAAAGACTTATGGGACAGAAAAGCACTAGGAGATGAGGCTAAGTTATTTGTGCGGGCAAACGAAGACAAAGATGCACCTATAGGAGTAATGGAGGACTGGCTGTCCAGCAAATGACGCAAAACATCCTCAAGCTCAGAAGTAGACATGCTAGACATAGCATCAGAAGTTTGAACACTTAGAGCACTTGACTGAACACCTGGAGCATATTCATGTGAGTCAACTGCAGTAGACTGATGGGCACGAGAGTTAGATCCACGTCCTCTAGACTAGCATGATCTACCTCCTCTATTACTAGAGCAATCACTATGTCCCCTTGATGGAGCACCATGAAGCTTCCAACATGTCTCGCAAGTATGTCTCAGCCAGCAGCAGTAATCACAGAACAGATTATCCTTCATGAAAGGTTTAGGAGTAAGAGGCAGACTAGTCCTATCCATAGAAGGAGCTTAAAGTAAGGCAGAGCTTTATGTAGAAGCAGATGGCATCGTAGTAGACCAATGACTCTCTTCATTCTATACATAAGCAAAGGCCTTCCGAATAGAAGGAAGAGTATCCATGCCAAGGACTTGACTCTAAACTACATCAAACTCCAAGTTCAAACCTTCCAGAAACTTGAAGACCCCGTTCCTGTGCAATAAACTTTCAGCATCTGACTGAATTAGTTTTGCAGACCGGTTTATAGTCATACAAGTGTAGACGCGCTCGAGGACTCATTGAGAAAATCTCGTTTTGTTCTCTAGCATACTACAGTTTGGACTCAAATGTCACGGTTCTGAATCTAATCTCACAATGTGCGATATGAGACCGATAAATCACCAAAGAGTCCAAATCCGACAAATCGTTTTGGAAAATAGATTTTTATAAAGAAGTGCCAAACATGGACTGCTTTGCCAGATACAGAGTCGCCACCTAAATATTTTATTTTTGGAAAATTTAGGAAACCCTGACTCGTTGCCTAAGGCCACGTGTCCGTCATTACCAAAGTTGCCTCGGCTCGAGAACTTGGGTACGATTGGGGAAGGTCATTTAATGAGCACCCCCGCTCGCCCGATCAAAGATTGGCCTGTACTAAACATGATATCTCATTTTTGAAAACACATGTGCTCTTATTCTGGTTAATTAGCTAATCTTTACTATGTGATGCGCACAGCAAACAAGTATAGACTAGATCGCCTAATTTGGAACAAAACATTGCATATTCGTTTGTTTGAAAATGGTTTGAAGTTTGCTACTCGTAAGTAGGTTAAAATGCGGATTTCAATGAATTGTCCCAATTCAAGTAATCCAACCTTCACCCATAGGCATTCAGGCAGTTATAGCAAATAAGCAGTTACCCTCATGGCAAGCATGCTAACATGGCAACATTAACACACATGTAGCATGCTAAAGCGTTAACACTCACAGTGTACTCCGAGCCAAAATAAAGAACTAGTTAGAAATCATGCGTGATCCTAGTTCATGTTAAAATGGCTAATGCAACACATGCGAAGATGCGACTAAAATAGGCTCGGCTATCCTAGCATGTCATGTGAAATGCAATTTGACACATGTATTCAAATAGGAATTTAAATACAATGCAGTTAGTATGATGCGCCGAGCCCGGTGCATGCAAGACTGATGAATGGATGCACACATGCAAGCATAAGGTATGCTAAACAAAATATGCCCTAAAACTAACCATCGTAAGCGGTTAAGTAAAAGGGAGAAAGAAATGGGGGTTGGAAGACATGCATCACACACACGCACACTTATTACAACAATACGCCCTTTCGAAGGAGGGACCGAATAAGAAGCTAACTAGCTAATCTAAGTTAATCAACTAATTATTACACAACGAATTAATTAACTAATCCTAGTTAACTAATTATTACAAAACAAATTGAATAGCTAACGCATTAACTATTTAAAGTACAAGCCAAAGCATAAGCAAGCTATCTAAGCATGGCAGCTAAGGAAAGCAATAAAACAGGAGCCTCGAAGCAAGGAGGATGCATGTATGTCTGGTTGCCTCGTTCGGAAATCCAATGCGATGCCCCGATTCGCCTCTGTTTGCAATCTGCTCTCAGAAACTTGCACCAAGCTCCAAAAAGATGAAACCCCACCTTGGGAATCCAGTGGGAGGGTGGTCGACCACTTTTGGTATCCCCAAATACTTGCCGACCACTTTTGGTTGTTGAAAAACCAGAAAAGTGGTCGGCCAGCTAGTTTTTCTGGCTGGCTAACCAGTTGTTGCTGCTGGACTGCACTTTGCTGCAACAGAGAGCAAGAAAGGGGCATGGCAATGTATTTGCAGTATATGTGTGCACAACCACCCACCTTATCATGTGATGAACTTAGGGGAGTGTGGTTCTCGACCCTCGGGCCACCAATCACGCATTTCAATGCATGACGGCCAAGAGGCGAAGTTGCACAATTCAATATGAAATGAATGCACAAGTAAACACGTAAAGCCTAAAGCTCTATCATGTATGATCAAGAGCGTCGGCGACAGGGAATTGCGAATTAAGACACGTTTCATCACTTGAAGTATGAAACGTCCCTCTTTTCCCGTGTTTGGACTAACACCTATGCCAAGCACAAATGCAAGCAACATGGCAAACATGCAATGCGACTACATGGCATACACAATGCTATGGACAATATGGCATACTCAATGCAATATGACCATGGCATGCTAAATGCAAACAACAGCATAACATGCACAACACATTATAACATGGCATACACAATGCAATAATGGACTTAAACCAAGATGGATAGGCCTCAGCCATGCCCAAATCAGTGGCCATGGTTCCAAAATAAAGGCACCAAAATACAAAGCATGCATGCACAATGCAATGGCCAATCAAGTAGGCCAAAGAGCACAACTCTCAAGAGTGCTCAAGGAGTGATAAAAGTGGAAGTGTAACACCACTAAGTGCACTGAAATGAGGTAAGAAATGATGCCAAATCATTCAAACAACACGAGTATGGCATGCAAAGGTCCTAAGGCATGAAAGCTAACAAAGAGCAACACATAGGAGGCATGCAATACATGGCACAAATGTATGAACCAAGTATGGACAGAGCTCATGTAGGTCAAAATAAGGACCTAAACATGCTGAGATAATGGCTCAAATACCTAGGCATGCAAGCATACAAGCTAAGCCATAAAGTAGGCAATAATTCACAACACTCAAAGGCACTTAAAGCATGAATGAAGTAGGAATGTGGCAATACTATATGCTTTGAAATGTGATGTTAAGTGATGCCAAATCATGTACACAACACAAATGAAGCATGCAGAGGTGCTTAAAGCTTGAGGCAAGCAAGAGCATTTATACTACAAGTATACAAAACATGAAGCATGTGGCTAAGGCAACCCAAAGCAGACCTAGAATATGTTAAAATGAGACTAAAACATGCATGGAAGTAAGCCAAAACATGCTAACATGAGGGGCATGAGGCATAATGCATACAAGGCAAATAAGGTGGATTACACTACACCTATTAGGACCAAGCATGGGATGACTCAACCAATAAAAATCAGAGTTATATCATGGCAAAATAACCCCAAATAATCACTGAAATGGTGGCTCGCAAGCTAAGGTATGAATACATACGCAATGGTTCATGTTAAGGCATAAAACACAAACTCTCCAAAGCATGGAATAAGTGAAAGAAGCAAGTGTATAGCCACACTACATGGACTGAAATAACATTACAAATGATGCCAAATCATTGAAATGAGCCAAATAATGCATCCAAAGGGACTCAATATACAAAGCTAACAAGCTAGATTGAACCATGGCTATACAAATACAAAGCAAGTCATGCATGACCAAAACAACACAAATCAGACCTTAAACATGCCAAAACATTATCAAAGTCTGCTCAGAGCTAAGCCAAAAGCATGCTAAAATGACATTTCAATGCATGATGCATACCAGGTCTATTCATGGGATTGCATTGCAAGTACATGGAGCATGCAAGGGCCAACCAAACAAAACCAAAACAGAGTCATGAAATGGTAAAACATCACCAAAAACATGCTAAAATGGAAAGAAAACAAGCTAGAATGACATGCTCAAACATGAGGCATACAAAGCTAGTTTAAGAGGTTTACACTACAAGTGTATAGGGCATGCAAGAGCCAACCAAACCAAGCAAAAAAAGATCTAAGGCATGGTGAAACAACACCAAAAACCTATTGAGATGGCCCCAAAACAAGCTAGAAAGACATGCTCAAACATGAGGCATACAAGACTACATTGTGTGATTTACACTACAAGTGTATAAAGCATCCATGGAATGACAAAACCAAGCAAAAACAGTGGCATGCCTCATCAAAATAACCACAAATACAAGCTAATACATAGCCAACATGAACTTAACAAAGGTGCTCGCATATGAGGCATTCAAAGCTAGTAAACAAGACACAAAGGAGAGGGGATGACCCTCTCCTATTTAGGACTCCAAAACCACCTTCCTACCACTGAAAATCCTCTGGATTTCAATGGTAGGAAGGTCATGAAAAGGGTTCAACAAGAGCCTAAATGGATGGCTCAAAATAAGGCCTAACAAGGCCTAAGAGGGGGTAAACCACCCCAAAAGAAAAAGTGACCTTAAACAACTATTTTAAGCACACAAAACAAAACTTTTTTCAATTATAAGTTAAGCTCAAAAACAAATGCAAGAAGGGCTAAAAGCTTAAGCAAGAAAGGGGTATTTAAAGGTCAAAGACTCACCCTTGAAGACCTTCTTTACCACTGCAACTCCATCAACTTTTTCAACCTCAAAGCAACCCAAGAACACCAAAAACAATCCCTTAGCACTTCAGTAGCAAAAGGATGGTGTTTGAGTGTGTGTTTGTGTGTTAAACTAAGACAATCTACACTTTTGAAGCACAAAAATGGACAAACAAAGCGATATAGATACAAGTGCATGTGTATCACTCCTCCCTCAACTTTTTTGAACCTAGAGGAGGGAGAAGAAGCCTTCCTCTTATAGAAGAGAAAAGGCAAAGCTTCTAGGAGAAGCTTAGCAACAAGGGAATCCCTCCATACACGTGTACGGAGGAGGGCTCAATTGCCGTCCAGTTGTGCCAGCTGGAGGAAAATATCTCCAAAAAGGTGCCAAAAAGCAGCCGACCACTTGAAGTGGTCGGCCTGCTACTTAAAGTGGTCGGCCGACCACTTCAAGTGATCTCCAAGGACAAAAACTGGTCGGCCATAGGTGGGAGAAGTCCAGGCACCAAAAACAAGCAAGTTGAGTGGTGGTCGACCAGAAAAGATGCCCCAAAGACCAAGAAAGCTAGTTGTCCGACCAGAAAATTGGCTAGCAAAAGGAAAAGTGGTCGGCCAGAAGAAATACTGGTCTCTCACCCTTGTGCCACCTTCCAAACAAGGAAAACAAGGTTTGTACCAAAAACAAACCCAAGCGGATGCAAGCCGAGAAATCAGGAGGCAAAACACGCGGCCAAAAACCCCGAAAACTAACAGACGAGCATCAGAAGTGGTTTGCAACCACAAAAGTAGTCTCCCGAACCACAGTGTCCCACTAGGCAGAGGCAACAAGGTGTGGTTCAAAAACCATGCCAAACGGAGAACGTTAAGCGGTCCCGAGACAAGGCGCGCGGCCAAAGGCTCCAAAAATTGGAAACTAGTCTCCAAACGGGAAAAGTGGCCTACGACCACGAAAAGTGGTCTATGACCACAGAGAGATGGCCTACAAGACCTCTTCCTCCCTCTGGGAAGAGAAAACAAGATTCGGTCTGCAAACCGAGCCAAAGTACAAAGAGTTCAGAGGCCCGGAGGCAAGGCTCTCAGCCAATACTCCAAAATCTCTAGACAAGCACAGCATGCACCATCACCAAGCGCTCAACCGATGACGTCTGAGTCTTAAGGATGGTTAAAAATGGGGTGTCTACAGCAAGTCATCAAGGTTTTTCTATCCATTATTCAGAAAAGTAAAATACTGAAAAATAGTTTACTTCTTTTGCACTGAGTGCTCAATACATCAGCGTAACTCAAAAGTTTGTGAAAAATTCTCCTTCCGAAAATAGGTAATGGCCACAGCATCCCAAATATCTTGAGCAGCCTCCATGGACAAGTAACCCTCACCAATATCCAGGACCATGGAATGGATGAGCTATCCCATAATCAAGGAGTTAGTAATCTCCTATTGGTCATAACTATGATCAGTGATTTCTGGTGCTTGGACTTGCCCATCAACATAACCCATCTTCTCCATACTCTTCAAAAAAAGTGTCAGAGACTGCAACCACATAAGGTAATTCTAACCATTAAATAGAGAGGTGCTGATTTTGAGGCTAGGATTCTGTTATTAGATGTAGTAGTCATAATAGGACTCTCCCTTTTAGATGGGTGAGAAGTAGTAGTAGATTCACTAGATAGGTCAACCATTTATACTATACTATTACAACCAAAAAATTGTGCACTAATCACAATGACTGAAAGATGGAATGAATTGAAATTAACTAGACCAAGCAATATCAATCATAGACCATGGGCATAATCAATCAATGTTGAGTATTATGGCCTATAAATTGACCCAAAAAAAATAAGTAATAAATAGAGAAGAGAAACCGTCAATCAAAACAACGCTTGGAAGAAACTTAGCAAAATAAATAAATAAATAAAAATAAAAATAAAAGGAAGAAGAAGAGATTCCTCTAATAGAAAAGAAGAGAAAATGGTTCACTCAAACCATAAGCCTAATCAAAGAAGCATGTGGGATTGGGTGAAGTCGAGAGTTAGACTCAAGGAATTGGATGGTGTCGTAGATCACTCCAGATGGGCTAGTTGATGTAACACTTTGTACTTCTTAAACTCATGGGATTTCTTTTGACACTCTTATTATTGTACTTGGAGCCTCTTTGGTTCATTTGGAATATTGATTGAGGTGGTATCATGATGGTAAAGTAAGATTGGACCAACAACATTAATTTGGATAATTGTCCCATAAGTAGTCTTCACTCTTTTGCCTTGTTCTCTTTCCACACTTTGATTTTGGATTTGAGGTTAGAACCATTGGAAAGCTTGTTTCTGAGGCTTCGATTTGGACACAAGAACGACCTAAAACAGAGTTCAGACGAGAGCATTATACACATTTGAAATTTGAGTATCTATGCTAGAAGCAAGTTCGCTCGAGCGCAGGAAGTTGTGCTCTAGCGGTCTGCGTGAATTTCAGAGATTCTAGGAGCTTTTTTTTCTACACTTGAGCCAAGCTTTGTTCGCACGAGCGGTCAAGTCGATATCAAGCACTATAAAATGGGTTTTTGGGCCAAATTCTTCATTCTTTCTTTTTCTCTTCTCTCCCTCTCTTCCATAACGGAAACCCTAGCCCTCAAATCCTTGATTTCATCCATTTTTCACCAACAATCCACCATGGATCTTGCAATAAAGATGATGACCAAGTGAAGATCAATATTTTTAACTGATTGGATTTTGGATTTGTGAAGGAATCTCCGTGATCTAGCTTATCTACTCTCATCTTGCAGGTAGGAATACCTTTACCCTTTTATATTTCTATTTTGATCAAAATAGGTGTGAATCTTAAGATGTATGGAACTAGCAAGATAAATGATGTGTGTATATATATGTGTGTGTATGCATTGTGTTTGTTAATAAATGATTTGGAAGGATGTGGGCAATAATTCATAATTATGGATGAAATTATGTTTATTATTGATGATTATTGTTGTTGATAAAAATTAGTCTCTAATTCATGAAAGAGAGAAAACCCCTAATTTTTTACAAATCCTAATTTTGAGACTTGTTCAATAAAGAGGGGTATTGCTCAATTGATTTTCAAAACCTGAAATTGGGCGTGTTTATTTGACTTTGAGGTTGAAATATGGACTATTGGATTATTGTGAATTGAAAACCTTAAATTCATGCATCATATACATTATTTAATTCTTATTGTGGTACTAATGTGTATGAATGGTTGGAAGAGTAAAAAGGGGGTTTTGCCCAATTGGTCTCTAAAACCAAAAATTTAGTGTATTTACTTGACCTTGATGTTGAAAGGTTAGACTTTGAGACTTTTACACCAAAACTAGAAATTATGATGGTTATGAATTGAAGAATCTTCTCATTGTTGGTATTGTGTGAAAAATACAAATGTTATGGAATGTTTGAGGTGCCCACTTGCTCGGTTCGTGTGAGGATGACAAATGTGGGGTTGTGTTTGAGGTGCCCACTTGCGTGGTCCGCATATGGGTGGTGAATGTGAGGATGTTGTGAGGCGTCCACTAATCGATTCGTGTGAGGACGACGAAAGTGAAAAGGTTTGAGGCATCCACATGCCATCCATGTGAGGACGGAAAAAGTGTGGAAGTTGATTGTGAATTGTGTTTGTAAAATAAGGTTTAAAATACAATGAACTCTTGGCATTAATTATAGGTCATGCATATTTAAATCAAATTCTTATATACTTGGTTAAAGTTATTCTCTACTGGGCAATTGCTCATTTGTATTTTACCAACATTTCAAGCAATGAAGAGCCCAAAACCCGTTCACGAAGAAGAAAAGGAAAAAGATATTTCTTTTGATTTTATTGTAACAGTCTAAATTTTTGTGAATTTGAAGTTATAGGGAAATGATGAAACTTCTCTTCTTAATTTTATTTGATTTTTGTATTTTTGTATTAAGGGGCGAAATATAATTGTTTTGTAACTTACTCTAACTCACAGAACATATATTTATATTTGGAAATCCTTGTGAAATGAATCTAGTTCAATGAGAAAGAAACATATTGAATGAAAAGGTATTATTTAGTTGTTTAGAAACATGCTATTTCGATTGCTCTGTGGGTTTTAAATATGGGCGTTACAGTCGAGGTCACTAGCCTGTCCAGAGGCGGATGAATGACTCACGATAAAGATAGAAAGGGTGTGGGTCAGCAACGATAAGGACTAAGAATTGGGCGAGTCACGAAGAGGACCAGGGTTGGTTTGTAACACCCAATAGGGCCCGAAACTCACCCTGGTGGAGTCGAATGGTGATGGGTGACCTCCGAATGTTGCAGAGTATTGATTGGTGCTATCGGCTGGTGTTTCATGATGATGGGTGTTGACATCTGGTGATAAGAGGCAAGCAATGAACCCTAAGGCTCTGATACCATATTTTTTTTGATGAAAAACAAACTTGAGGGATGATAATGATATCACTTCCTTTTATATTAATCAATCCAACTGTTACAAATGAACAAAGGCACTAATTAAAGGAATCACAATAAATCAAACTGTTAATAATCACAACATATATTCGAACACTTTGTTTATTTATTTTATTTAATTTATGAGAAAGATGTGACAACATATATAAACCATATAAACCTTGAGATTATTCTCTCATGGTTACCAATTTGTGTTGAATTTAGTTTCTATGAAATCGAATTGTTTCCTTGGTTATGTACTATCTTATGGGATGTGAATTTAGGAATTACTACATATATTTCATTCATCTTTGTCATTCAGTTGTAAACTTTTTCTAACTCTTTAATGAAAGGTATATTTTTCCTTATGCTTTCAATAAGAAAACAAGTTCACTCACTTAATATATGAAAGAAAAATGAATGAAAACCTCATCATTTTTCATTTTTTTAAAAATTTCTATTGGATGAAATTATTCACTTAAAGTGAGCTGGTTGGAGTTCTTGGCCATCAAAATTAGAAATATCTGACTTCATTACTAGAGATGTGTTGCTGCATTATAAAAATTCAATGATTTCAAAAACTGCCAATCTTTTAGTTCACCCTAGCTGGCATTTATCTATTTTTCATCTGTTTTCCTCTATGCCATAAGAAGTTATTCCACTAAAAGCTAAAGTTTTGAATCTTTGGATTTTAACTATTCATCATTTTCTTGACAGCCAGAACATCAGAATAGCAGCCTTGAACTGGTTGTTATTGCTGCAATTCTCTCATTGAAGTCAATCACGAGGCTTTCAGTTCCATGCAAGATGCACAGTAAGTGCATTCACCTATCTTGTAGCCTCTGCAAACAAAAATTTATTGCATATGAACTAAATTGCAAATGAAGAAATGTGAATAACCACCAAGAACAAATGTGAATAAAGAAAATCACTTCTTAGTCTTTATTTAATGCTATAAAATATTGTTATTGTCTTTGATGTGGATTTGTATCTACAGGAGCAAAGAAGCTATTGGATGTGGCTTTTTATAATATATGTGAGTTGTTTTCTTTCATTCTCTTACTATTGAAATTAATTTCAAATTTGTTAAAAGTAACAATGGCCCTTTTTTCCTATTTGTTTGTTTGTTTGTTTGTGTGTTTGGTTTTTTCCCTACTGGTTTAAAGTATCATGGAAGTTGTAGCATTTGTTAGATAATTTTTTACTAAATGTCGCAATTTGACTCGCTGACACAGTAGATAAACCTAATGATAATGGATTGCACATTTTTAATTTTTTACTCTTGGATACTTATGTTCATATGCCTAGGCATTAAAAAAAGGTGTGTTTGAGAAGATGCACACTACGTGCACCTGTATAGAAAAAGGATATGAAACTTTACTACAAATCCTTACTACAAGAAGAATCACGTTTCAGACATGGTTGTTGAGGATTGCTTTTGGAGAAGGTTGATTATTCTTTAGTAGTTAAACAATTATTTTGAAAATGAACTATGGAAAAAACTATTTGTCAAGATGTTCACATTTTTATAAAATCATGCCCACACAAATTTTTAATGTTATTTTTTAATTAACTTCGTAGGAAAAACTATAGCGATCCCAGTTTTCCCTTCATTGTTTAATGGTATTTCAGACTCGGTTCCGTGGATGTGTTGTTGTCTTTTTCTAGTTTCCATCCTTTACTCTTCGTATATGAGTCTTGGGTCGTGTTGGGTAGGTTTAAAACACGTTGGTTGTGTTTGGAAACCAAGGGTTAGTGTCCATTAAATTTTCATAATGGTTCATTTAATATCCTTATTAGTGGTTACAAACTTGTTCATTTAATATCCTTATTAGTAGTTCAGTTACTACCCTTATTAGTGGTCCATTCATATTCAAACTTGTCCATTCATATTTGTAACTTGGTTTGTTAAAAAATTTTAATTAGGCTTGGTTTAGGTATAATTTATTATTATATATTATATTTGTGGAGACCCAATTCAATTTGGATACAATTAGAGTTTAATTACAAAACCCTAGATTCAAAATATATATTGTTCAATATTTGAGAGATATATATTGGGGTTTTTCACCAAAAAGTGGGCGGCTGCTATATAGCTTCGGTAACAGTACCGATTGGTGAAGATTGGTCAAGGTGCTTGATTTGTTCATGCTCATGTTGCCTCTGTTCTGAAATTGATTTAGTTCGTTATTTTGGGTCTTCTTCAACTCTGGTTCAGAAGATTTTGGTTCATCTATTTGGTGAGGTCTTTCCTCTTTGTTTATTTGTGATTATTTGGAATTCACCTAAGGGAGATTTTGTGAGACCATTAGTGTCTCGTTTGTAATCGTTTGGAACTTATTTGGTTGATAGTGGAATCGGATTTCGATCCCGTGGACGTACCTCACATTGAGGGAACCACGTAAAAATTCTTGTGTTGCTTTTGATTTAATTTTTCCGCATTAGTTTTTATTCCCATTGATTGATTTACTTGTGAGGAATCACATATTTTCCCTAACAGTAATGTTATTAGTGCATGTCAAAGCCACAATGCTGTTGTGTTTTCAGAGATAGAAGATACCAGAGAACCATCCAAGATAAAATCTGGAAAAAAAAAAAAGGGACTCACTTAGTCAGGAGAATCTTGAACAGCATTTATATTTGACTTGTCTAGATGATGCAAGCAAGCTAAATGGTACGCATGTGTTCTTGAAGTTGAAGTGTTGCTTTCAACTAGCTGAATTGTTCTTATATTATATGAAAGCTGACTAATCCAAAAGTAGCGGCATCAGAAATTACTTGCAATAATAAAATAAAATAAATAATGAAAAAAAATAGTAGCAACACAGAAATTGAGTATTTCTTATTTGTACTGTTGTTTTTGCAGTTAGTGAATCTACTCTAAAGCGTAGATGTAGGAAGATTGATATCTCGAAGTGGCCATCTCGCAAGAGAAACGAGGTAAAGCCAGTAGATGAATCTATTCCAAGTGCCGGAGCAAACGATCCTACTCTTTCTACGAGTCCGAGTCTACTTACCACTGTTGTTGTACTTGATCAACCAAACCCTCTAGGCTCTGAACTTCAAAGAGAAAAGGGCAAATCACTCTGCTTTACAACGAAAGTGGGTTTTAGACAGTTTGAGAGGCTGCTGGATCATATGCCTGGGGGCTATTACAATGAACTCCGTGTCCAAAGTGGTATTTTGCAAGAGTTTGGTAAAATGACTCCAAAGGGGAATTTATTCATTGGTGAATTGGTGTTTCAATTAACTAGACCAAACCCCTCAGTTGCTCATTGTAACCCTAATGTCATTCTTTCCACACTGCCTCAAACGCTCTGAGATCTGCCGTTAATTAGAAGCTCGGAAGGCTTTTCAGAGAATGCAGTGTTGGGATCTAGTCCAAGAACTGACCCAACTCCCAAGCGAGTCAAGACTAATCTAGCTCGAGCAGTGTCGAATGTTAATGCAAGGCAAGAAGTGAGCACCCTGATTGTAAAGGCAACATATAGAGAAAACATGATACGATTTCAATTTTTGTCGACCTCTCGAATCATTGAGCTGAAGAATGAGGTAACAAAGAGGCTACCATTAAAGGTTGGTGCTTTTAACATAAAGTATGAGAATGACAAGCAAGAGTCGATCTTAATGGCCTGTGATGCAGACGTGCAGGAGTGCATGGATATTTGGACTTCACCTGGCAACAACGAAGTTAGATTATTTATTCATGATATAATTACCACTTAAACAGACATATTAGTGAAATTAATTGCCTTAGGATCAATTAGAATTTTGGAAGTAAAGGGTTCTAGTTGTATTGATTGGAATTTTTTTTTTTTTTTATGGCAGTATTGATTTGAATTTGGAACCAGTAAATGCAGCAAAGGAATAGTATTTTCGTGCATTTATTATGGCCAACTAATCGGTTAAGTTTTTTTTTTCCTTCTTTTCTTTAAATTAATAATTTTTACAGAGTCTCACATTAAAGAGTTGAAGTAAACTCCATGGTGGTATATGGTGAATGGAATTATGAGCTCATTCTCCTTCCACTGTTTGGTTGTTAACATAGAATGATGTAGGAAGCAAAAAATAATTGTCATTTCCACATTTGATTATACCTAATTAAACTGTTAGAATGGATGGAGTTTGTCAATTGGTCAAATCTTTAGTGTTCTATTATATTCAGCCTAGGGGGCTTGGCCTTGATCTTACGATTTGGAGTGGAAAAGTTAGTAATTGATTGGGCTGTCTAGTCCATTAACCATTTAAAGGCTTCTAATCAACGTAGCATTTTCTAATTAAAAAAGAAAAAGAATAATTACAACCAAAAAAAAGAAGGAATAATTACTCATAAATCTCATTTGGGAAAATGCTAGTCCATTTAGTCCTACATGTTTTTTTTATAAACCAAATAGTCCTTTTTATTTGTACTATGTATTACTGATTTGATTTAATAATATTTGAGTTTACTTGTTTGTCCCTTATTGTGATTATGTTTTTGATGTTTTTTGGGGATTTAGTGTATGTGGATAAGGTATGGTTTAACATTTCCATTTTTTTAGGGATTCTGTGGAGTGATTGTGGGGATTATTGATGTCACCTACTTGGTGTTACATTATTGATGATAAATCATTTACGTTTTCTGGGGAGGTGTGCGGATTGTAATGTTCACATTTATCTGCATAACATCAGCCCAGAGCCACATTGCCATACCATTAAGCCTCTCACTAACAACCTATAACATTAGCACCAAACACGAATCACATAACATAACATCGACACAGTCCGACAATCCCTAACAATTAACAGCCACTACCCGCTACTACCACCAAACCCCACCAATACTTTCAAGCATACATCTTCCCACTAGCCTCCAACATTACAAAATACACACTCAATCATACAAACATTAGCTACAACACCATGCGTCTGTTACATTACATACATGCACAACATCACATTTGCAATCACTGGTAATCCCCAAACCCGTGAAAATATTACAACATTAACCAACAAAACCGTCATATTACAAACATGCACAATATCACATTTGCAATCAATGGTAAACCCCAAACCTGCGACGTGAACAAGATCACCTAAAACCCCACATGACGCACCAATTAAACAAAAACCCATTTTGAGCATCAATCTCGATGTTATATTGTTCCATAAACAGCCAAACTAACTTTGAAGACACCCATACTTGTTACCATCGCACTAATACACAATCAACGATGCCGTCAACGAATTAATTTTAAATCGCCGACGTTACGTCCTTAATGTTAATCGCACTCCAAGATGTCCCAGTGCCCACGCCGTTTCACCTCTGTAAATTTGATAGAAAGGGTTTCCATGATTTTCTAGGATTTTTTGGGGGTTTTGTAATGTTATTTGGGGAATAACGAATTCTGGGCGTAAGGTTCCCAAATCCAGTGTTCAACTCACACAAACTGAGGATCAACACTGCAACATTGTCAAGGAAACGTTGACGTTCCCATTTTTAAGCTTCCGTTTTGTTCGCAATGGAGGGAAAAGGAAAAAAAATGCTATAGTATAATGTTGGACTTTTTGGTAACTACAACATCACTTAAACACCCACTATACCCCTCCAAACAGCAAACTCATGCGTTACATTCGTGGGCTCAAGTGTAATTAACATTGACATGGGATCAATAAGTCTACAAAATAAATTATAGGACTAAATGGTTCAAATTATCTAAACTTGGGATTTATTAGTGTTTTTTCCAAAAATAAATGATTGTAACATATAAGTTAAAAAGAACAAAAAATAATTCTTATATACTTCTTCCCTTTTGCTTATAGTGTATAGACATAAAAGTACGGGTGTAAAAAAAATTGGTAGAACCAATAAATTGATCTAATTTGGTTTAAATCGTTGGTTTGATCTGATTTTTATCAGGTTTTGGTTTTGATTTTAGTTTTGAAAAGATTGGAATTATTCAAATTGGTTCAATTTTCAGTTCCAAGAGTTTGATTACGGTTCTGAACTAAACCAAACCGTGGTATATTTTATTTTTATTATTTTTTATATTGTTAATGTAAAAATTTAAATATAAAAAATCTCTCATAAGATTTGAAGACTAACCTTCATTATGAAATTGATAAATTTTAACCAATTTAACTAAATTAATTATTATTAATTTGTTTACTAACATAAAATATATATCATATTTATTATTATATAAAATTTTTAAAACCGTAAAACCGACTTGGTTATGATTCTATCTTTTCAGGAACTCATTCGTACAATTTAGTTCTTGATTTATTTTAAAATTAGAAAAATCGGACCTGTATAAACCCTACATAAAAAATGGAAGATTATTGTAATAAGAAATTTGCACCAGAAAGCAGAGGTTATTCCTCCCCACTCCACCCAAGTACTGTAACCTTCTATTTTGGGGTTGTACTGACTGGTGATGATTGATGACGTTAATAGGTAAATAAATTTTTATTAAATTAAATCAAAGGCATATTTAATAAATTTTTATCCAACTCCTAGATTCATTATTAAACTACCAGTTATCACATTTACTTGAACTTTCAACGTACCTTTGAATCATTTTTTTTTTAAATTTAATTATATAATATTTAATCTATTTAAATTTCAGTTAGTACCTATTGTAATTTGAATAAGTTGATTGTCACATGTCAAATTCAGTTTTAATTTGATTATTCTACTAAATTTTTGTCAAATTTTTTTATTTATTTATGGGACTGATAAGTTTTTCAAAATTATTAATTTCAACCTTTTACTTAAATAGAAGAACTAAGTCGAAACTTAACGCAAATTGTTCAATTTTGAAAACTAAAAATCAAAATAAAATTTCAATTAGATTACAGAGCTTAAAAATATAATTTACACTTTCTTTTATAATGGGGTGTTTGGTGTGGCTTTTTTGAGCTAACTTATGGCTTTTGACTTTTAAAAAGTTATTTTGAACTGTTTAGTTAAACTTATTTTGAAACAACTTCTGATTCTAACAACTTATTTTAAAAGTTGATTCTGAGAAGCTGTTCACCCCTTGCTTCTGATTATCAGCTTCTGCTGTAGACATGTTAATTCACGATTATACTCTTAGATTTTTTTATTTTTTTAAAATAGAAAAAGACCTAAATGGACTATAGAATATTATTATTATTTTTTATGAGAAATGTAGACAAATAGTGAATAACAAAAAATAAAAGTTAATTGAAAAAGTTACTCCACAGCTTATTTAACAAACACTACTCAGCAACTTAAATCTATAATCCAACAGTTACACCAAACAGATTAACAGCTTCTGATTAAAGTCATAATCTATATTCTGTTAAGTTATAATTTATAATATATTTTGACAGCTACACCAAACAGGACCAATAAGCTTTGCTTGCTGAAATAAATTCACATGCTTTTCGTGCCCATCTTACCTTTCCTTAATATTTAGTTGAGTCATGCTGGAGACCCTAAACATTTTATCAAAATTTTTTATCAAATGTTTCTTATAGGTGTGAGATTCATATAAGAATTATATAGTGTGGATCCCACACTCATATAAGACATTTGATAGAAAATTTGATAAAATTTTGAAATCTCTAACATTATTGTTAAAAAGAATATAATGAGTCATAACTAAACACTATTTATATAAAATATAACCAAACATCTCTTTGATCATAATCAAATTTTATAAGGATCAATTATCAGAAGATCTTAATAGTTGATCCTAGCAAAATCATCTCTAAAAAAACTTTTTGTGACATTTTTTGAATATGTCGCCAAAAATGACAATTAGTTACCTTTTTGTAACAATTTTTCTAAATTGACTTTAAAATTGACAATTAATGACTTTTTTGTGACAATATTTTAAAATGTGGCTAAAACTTTTAAACCACATGTTGTTTGTTGGTGTGACAATAATGTTAGAGACCCCAAAAGTTTTATTAAATTTTCTACTAAATGTCTCATATGGGTGTGAGACCCACACTATGTGAGTCTCGTGCAGATCCCACACTCATGTGAGACATTTGATAAAAAATTTAATAAAATTTTTAGAGTCTCCAACATTACTCTCTTTTTTATTATGGCTGAAAGCTATTTATTTAGACACCTATGATATCGAGGTTACAAATTATTATAACTTGCATGCAATTTATACTAATGAATATGTGTATTATAGTACAACCTGTTTTTCCATGATTTAATTAATTTGAATGGCTATTTACCAACTAAAAGTTTAAGCTGGGAGAATAGCTAGAACAAATGAAAAAGACACTTCTGTTTTTCGAATTTTTTTATTTTTAGTGATTTTTTTTTTCAAAATTATATTAATTTTTTTTTTTAATTTTTCCGGTCTGTCCTGATGAGACAAATTGGAAAATAAAAATAAATAAATAAAAATTTGAAAAAGTCAAAATAAGCACAAAAGAAAAGCCTACTATTCTTTTTGTTTATTTTTGTCTTTTCTAATTTTTTTTTTCAAAAATTTCAATTTTTTTTTTAAAATTTTCCAATTCATCTTATTGAATAGAATTTGAAAAGTCTAAAACTTTTTAATTTTTTTTAAAAGGATATTTACTAAATACAAAAATAAGCCAACAAAAAAAATTATAAAAAAGGCCATTAATTTCTGGTGTGATGATGTGGTGACTTAAATTTTTAGGAATATTAAATTTATTTATAATTGAGGTTTCAATTATATTAATGTAATGAAAAATGTTTGAGATTTCAAAAAGTTTTTACAATTTGATCTACAATCATATAACATGATGTGTATTAATTTTTAATTTGTTACACACTCAGTAATATAGGGCTCAATTCTCTTGCAGGGTCAGCCCTAGTCCAAGGCGAATATGATGTGTATTAATTTTTAATTTGTTACACACTCAATATTATAGGGCTCAATTCTCTTGTAGGGTGGGCCCTAGCCCAAGGTGAGTGAGGAACTGTCTTGGTCCTTAAATTTTGTCAAATTTTAAAGATCCCCAAATAATTTCCCTTTGGGAATGGCTTCTGTCCAGTCCTCAATCGGATTGGACCGTGCTGTTGGGCTCGTGGAGGCCCACCACAGGTCTCGTTTTGATAATCTGAACCGTTCAATGTGTAGAACTCATCGAGTACTTTATGCTTGTAAAAAATCACATTGATCGGATATCGATAGCTATGTGATCAAAACAGATTTTTGTCAACCATTAATTTATTCACTGTCTATTTTTTTTATACAAAACTGATTTGATCACATAGCTATCGATATCTGATTAACGTGATTTTTTACAGGCATATATTACTCGACAAATTCTACACATTAAATGATTCAGATTATCAAAACAGGACCCATGGTGGGCCCCCACGGGCCCAACAGCACGGTCTAGTCTGATTAAGGACTGGACAGAAGCCATGCCCTTTTCGTTTATGGTATTAAAAGGTTTAAGACTCAAACCAACTAATTTGATTTCACAATCCAAATTAAAGGTTTTTAGAGTATCTCCAATTCTTCATTACCTTTTTTCATTTAATTTGATTCTAAATTTGAGTAAACAAAAATGCTTCCCACTTCCAGTGACCCCTAGTGAGGTGGCACTCACATGACAGTCACGTGACTGTGACTGTAAGACCCAAACAACAACAGGTTCACATTTCATTTTGAAATTTTCCCCCTCCCCCCTCAAACAACGGTAACAGCTACTGACCCCCCACTCCGACGCCTGACTCCCACTCCGACGCCAGCGACCACTCCTTCCATTCACTCCGACACCGACAGCTCGTTCCCTTCACTCGCGAATCTCTCTGTCTCTCTTTCCCTTCACTTCAACTGTATGTATATCTGCGTATATATATATATATATATATCTATTTCCTGTTCGATGAATTGTGGCATTTGGGAAATTTGTGAAATTTCATTTATTATCTGTGAAATTTCTATCTATTATCTGTGAAATTTCCTTTTGATTTGGGAATTGTGACATTTTCATTTACGAATTGTGGCCTTTTCAGTTGGAGTCTTACATTGCCTTAAACGTTTTCGATGAAATTCCCCAACGAAATGTTTAATCTAATCATTTACCTTTTTGAATTGGTTCAATTTCTCTAGTGCATAATTTCTTGATTAAATCAATTTCAGGTTTAAAGCACTCTTGATTATAAGCAATTGCTTATAATCAATTATGAAAACCAAGATAGATGTAGGTCAACAGATTTGTAATTGCTTATAAGCAATTATGAAAACCTGAAATTTATAAGCAATTGGTAACTGATTAGGCAAGGAACCAAAAAAATTGAACTACCTGTATTAGCAATTTAGTTCAATATCTGAGTGAACTACCTGTATTGCTTATAATTACAATATCTGAGTGAACTAAATTGAACTAAATTATAAGCAATTGGTAACTAAAAACATAAAAAATTGCTACAGGACTCCTCTATCACTTTCAGGAGATTTATCACTTAGAGTAAGCAATATGAATTTCATTAGTTTGGTTGGTGGAGGTAGGCTACAAAAAACTAAAATTGCTGTGATGCTCAAAGAAACAAATAAAAGGGCCTTTTTCTTCCCCATAGCCAGTAGGTTTAATGACATTGCTAACTACCCTTAATGTGGATATGTTAGCAAAACTCTAAGGTACATGTTGTAAACACACAAACACACATGTAAGGATGGAAATGTGTATTGGGCATGTGTTTATGTTTCAGATTGCCCCTGCTATCTCTAATTTGAGGTTTTCCTTTTATTTTATGATTTTCTGCATGAATTTCCATGATCACATTCTGTTATCTTTTCTAAAGCTGTATTAAGATCATTTGAATATATATATTTGAAATTTCTGTTTTATCAGTGACTAAATAGTACATAAAGGAAAACTGAACTTCAGAATGTTAAATGGTTTCCTCAACTTGAAGTATTATGTTGGTACCAACACCAACTGAACTCCTGCAGTTATAGAATAGGCCTTACTCTAAGTGGATTTTGGTTGATAAGCTTATATTTTGGTTGCTACAGGACTCCTTATAACTGTAAAATTCATTATAAGGATGAAACCATCAAGGAGAAAATGAAGGATTGTATAAGAACTTCTTCTACTTGGATAATGGATCAGTTACAGGACTCTTTTATCACTTTCAGCCTTGTGAAGCTGAAACAGAGGAGTTGTGAAGCTGAATCAGATTTGTCGACTTCATACCATTTTCCTAATTATTTTTCATCAGAAATACTTTTAAGGCAATAATTCCAGCATTGTACAACAAGACCAAACTACATTCAATTAAAGGGTATTTCTGCTACATGATGACTAAGAAGAGTTGGGTGTTAGAAGTTCATTCACACTAAAATAGTTTACTTAACTTAACTTAACTTATTAACTTACACTAAAATAGTTCATAACCAGTGTTGCTATTTCTCCCTTAACTTAACTTATTAACTTTACTTAACTTGCTATTAGTCCCTCTTTGTAGATGTCAAGTTCAAGTGTCAGTGGCAGTAGCTCAGGTTGGTTGACATACGTCAACAGAAATTGTCATACATGTAATAAAAAGGCCACCATCAAAATATCACAAACCGATCAAAACAAGAACAAGTTATTTTACTATTGTAATGTTTGTGGTTTTATCGAATGGTGTTTACCTACAAATCCAGAATATGGAGGTCATCAAATTCAAAGAGACAAAGTCCCAACTGTCGGCGAACAAGTTATGACCGAACAACTTCGAGCTATGACCGAACAACAAATACAGATGACGGAACAACTTTGAATTCAGAACGCAAAGATGCAAAAGTTGATATATATGTTGTCCGTGTTGTTTGTAATTGGTGCCTTTAAACTTATGAATATGTAATAAGTAGAAGTAGATGTCAATGTACAAGTTCAAGTAGACTTAATACTTTTGTGATGTTTTGGAGGAAGTTATGTTTTGTTGTGTATTGAAACCTACTTATTGTACCTCTTTTGTGGTTACTGGAATGGAAAATGGCTTGTTCAAATTTGTACACTTTCTTCAATACTCATTGAATGGACATTGTTAAATACAGGAAACTATTGAATACAAGGTAACTATTGTTGAATGCAGGTAAACTATTGAACATGGTAAATTGAACATGCTAAATAAACATTGTATATTAAATAACAAAGTTTGAAACTTAAAAGAATAGACTACATAATTTCCAATCTTCTCAACATCAAAGTAAACAACTCAGATTAGTAGACTACATAATTTCCAATCTCAAAAATAAACAGTTGGAATACATAGAAACTAGTCAAACAAGTCTGTAATATCCAAGCTTCCCGACGCAAAACCATAAATCTGTGTTGGAGCACTCATCAAACTTCCCTGTGTGCCACTTATGAAGTCCGATGGAGTAAGAGATGTGCCTCCAATACCATGGGCCACCTATGACAATTCATTGCAAAAAGTACATGTTAGAACAATACACTTTGCAAAAGTACATGAAGTACTCTTTCGAATACACTTTGTAAAAGTACATGAAGGCCTCTTTGGAACACGTACCGGTACATACATACTATTTTCCGTGCTAACCATATAAGGATAATACGGTGTTTGAGCTTGAGCTTGAGCTTCAGGTTGAAATCGGAGCACTTAGCAGCCTGTATGTTTTGAAGAATAATTACAGATTGAAATTTATGAATTGATTTTACATACTTCAATAGACTTTGTCAAAAAAAAAACATTTGAATACACAATTTACCTTTGCTTTTGTTTGTTTTTTTGCCGTTGCCTTGAACCGATTAACAATTTGATCTACTTTGGCAACCTTCTGTTTCGTAAGTGGACGACCTCTTCGCCGAGCATAACTAGACGACCTCTTCGCCGAGCAACCAAAGGACTAATCACCTTCCTACTAGTACCTCCTTGTGTAGAACCGGTGTGAATCGGACTTCTTGTTGAGCATGGTAAATTACTCCCATCACCGGATTCTTCTTTCATGACTTTCTCCTTGATTTCATCAAACCCAAGGTCTACAATTCTAGTTTTGCCTTCAGAGTTACCAGCAAGTTGTACAATGGCAATCAATTTTTTGTTCATCCTCTCATAGGTACTTGCATTGAAATCACTCCCAAAGCTGGTGTATGTGGTTTTGATGCATGCGTATTCTCTATCCACATCTTTTCTCTACCGGGGCAAAATGTATTTACTTAGCACCTCATTTATGCATCTTCTGACAAACATAGCGAGTGAGTGAGCACACATAATGCCTCTAAACTCAAACAACCGACATATGCATTGAACTTCACATTCAGTTGAATTAAAATAGACAACAAAGTCCACATGCTTCATCTTCTCATAAACTACCATCGTTTCTTGGACATTATATGTAGAAATTGATCCCTTCTCTTTCACAATCACCGCCTGACAGTAAACTAATCTCTTCAACTCTCCTTGAACTTCTTTGAATTTCGCATTGGTGTAGGTTTGCTGAAATGGCTTCTCAAACCCGTATATAGTTAGGCAATCAAACAATTTGTGTCGAGACTTGAAGTCTGCTTTCTTCTCTTTCTCTACCTTATTTCTCAAGGCATTGTCATATTGTTCAATGAATTGCTTCAATGTAGTTTTTGGATTTACATATCCATCAAAAAACGCATTCATACTTTCACTTCGTTGTGTAGTTGACATGCCAGCCCAAAAAATGTCTTTAACATAGACAGGTATCCATCGATTCCGCTCATCATATAGTACCCCCAGCCACTTATTATTATAAAGATTGAATGCTGCAAGCATCTCTTCCCATTTACTCTCAAATTCAGCTCTTGTCAAACAGTCATAAACTGCATTTTACGTAGCCAACTTTATAGCTTCATACTGAGCATATCCTTTCAACTTCTCCGGAATTTTCTTCATGATATGCCATAAGCACCACCGATGTCGAGCTTGTGGAAACATAATTTCTATAGCATTTTGCATAGCTCTACACTGATCAGTTATGATAGCTTTTGGCGGATGATTTGACATGCAACTTAACCATGACTTGAATAGCCAAACAAATGTATTAGTGTCTTCACTAGACAACAATCCACAACCAAGCAAAATGGACTGTCCATGGTGATTAACTCCGACAAATGGAGCAAATGGCATGTCATATTTGTTCGTCAAATAAGTTGTGTCAAATGAAACGACATCTCCAAATTCTTCATAAGTCGCCTGACTCCTTGCATCAATCCAAAACAAGTTTCTAATGTGAAACTCCTCATCAACATCAATCACATAAAAGAATCTCTCACTATGTGCTTGCATCCTCATAAAATAACTTTGAAGTGATTCGGCATCACCTTCCCCAAGCCTCAACCTTCTAGCTCTCTCAATGTAATTTCTTGCATCTCGCTCGTCAAATGTCAATGACTCGTATCCCCCCTCTTCAACAACCATTGAATGAAAGTTCCTAGACACCCCAATCCCTGCTTGATCATTAATTTCTAATCTTCTCTTCACAAGAGTAAGAATTTTCTTATTCATTGCAAAATGACGTGAGTCGGTGGGAATCAAATCATGATTATGCTCAAGGTTAACTGTGGTTAGTTTATATCTCCCATCCTTTTGTACAGTACCTCGTACCCTTGCTGTGCAACCAATTTTTGTGGACAAACATGGCTTCAGAGGGTTGACTTCAGACGTCTTTTTTCTCTGCCCCGCTCGAGAACATTCAATTGCAAAGTTTAGCAATTGCCTATCATCTCCAAAATGTTGTGCTCTATGAGCTATATAAAATCCAACACGCTTAGCATATTTGCCATAAAATGTGTACACCTCTTCCTTGAGCTAAAACACATACCCTTTTTAGGTTCTTCAACGTGTTCACCCTCATTTATTAAAGGATTCTCACCAACATTTGAATCAACCTCCATTTCTCCACTTTGCGTACTGAAATAACAATTAAACAAATATCATTTCCGTAACAATGCCCAAACAAAAATACTGTTTACAGATTATGGAACTAAACTTCATATTTTAGATTTTATATAAACTGTTTACAGATTATGGAACTAGACAGTTTACAGATTATGGAACTATTCATAATTGTGAACCCAATTTCATATCTCACATTACTTATCTCACAAAATTACTTATCTCACATTACTTTTCATAATTGGAACTACACTGTTTACAGATTATGGAACTACACTGTTTACTTATCTCACAAAAATGTCTACAAATTACTCATATTCAGATTACAGACTATCTAACACTGCCCAAATTTCATATTTCATATTATATAACAATTACTCATAAAATAACCACAGTTAATCATAGGTCCAAAATGACAGATTATATTTCATATTATGTTTACAGATTATATTTCAGATTTCATAGGTCCAAAATGACAAATTGATTAGAATTAATTTCAGATTTCCTTCCTTGTACCGAATTTACAATTACCAGTAACTGTGTTTACACACAAGGAATGACAAATTGATAATATGTTTACTTCTACTTATTACCAGTAACTGTGTTTACACACAAGGAATGACAAATGCATAATATGTTTACACATAAGGAATGACAAATTGATTAGAATTAATTTCAGTAATTTACCTAAAAAACACAACTCTTGTCCAAAATGACAAATTGATTACAGTTTACAGATTATATTTTAGATTTCAGAATTAGCATATAACTGAAAGAGAACTCAAGTTGGATTACCATATGAAATTGATTTTTTACCTCATAAACCAGATTGACGGACAGAGACAGAGTAGAGCAAAACCAGACAGAGCAAAATTACAGGACTTCTGAGGATAGATGAGAGCGAGTAATCTGATATGGTGGAGGAGGAGGAAATTTCACATTCTTCTGAAGAAATGAGTTAACATCTGAGACCCACTTCCACAACCCATACAGAGAATTTCAATCCTTCTGGAGAAAGACTAGCCACTAGTTTTTGCAGAAATTCCCGGCGAGCTATGGTGGAGAAGGAGGATGGCGGCGAGAGGTGAGGATGGGCGAGGGAAGACAGACGAGGATAGACGACGATGGCAGCGAGAGTTGAGGACAGACGAAGGAAGACAGAAATTCCCGCTTTTCCCAATTTTATTTTATTTTATTTTTTTTCCAGTTGTGTTTACACATCAGCTGCCACCTCATTGCCATGTCACTGGGGGTCGCCATGCCACTGGGGGGTCTGTAGCGAGATTGTTTGAGTAAAATACTTGATTTGACATCAATTACTTCAATCTCTTCATCCAACTTTATCATTTTTCTTAAAATTCTCTTATCCCAAATTTTTCATTTCATCAAATTTCATGGAAAAAAACCATCATTAATGCTTTATTTGTTTTGATTTGATGTTTGATGAATTCCCAATTTGATAAATAAAAAATTTTCTCTCTTAATTTAATAACCATTTAGGTTTTGTTTGTTTTGACGTAAAATATTTTTGTTAAAAATATTTTACTCTTTTTCAATTATTTGGTTGAATAAAAAGTAAGTAAAATATTTTTGCATCATTTTTTCAAGAATGACTTATCTTTAAAAATTTCGTAAGTCAATTTTTATAAAAATGACTCTCACTCACTATCTTTTCAACACATTTAGCCATTTCGAATAAATATCTTAGCTCACTAAAGAGTCATAAATGACACTTTATTGAAACAAAAATTTTCTTTTAGCCAATAAAATATTTTTGTTTCAAGTGGCAACCAAACACTAAAAAATAAAATCAAAAATATTTTATATCAAAACAAACGGAACCTTAATGAAAAGATTATAGATGGTTTCTATGTGGGTATTAATATATAAATTTCTTTTTATAAGTATTTACTTACCATTTTACCAACAAATTTATTTTTAATTTTTAATTTTATTTTATGATTATGAATACAAAAGTACTATGTACTCTTAAAAATTAATTCAAAAAGATAGATTTCTTTATTTTAGGTATGACTCGTGTTATACTAATTTTAAATTTACATTATTCATTTTCAAGATAAAATTTTGATTAAATAAATTTTTTTTAACACATACAAGGCCCTAATTTTAAAATTTGACCTTGGGTTGCAAAAATTTCAAGGCGGTCCCTATTCTCTTGCCATGGGTGATATTATAAGTCTAAAATTATAAGTTTCTAACACTTCTCCATTACAATAGATCACATATTGCCTGCATTAAACAAATGAGCATGAATGACATAAAATATCATATCACATAGTCTCTGTTAAAAGACACTTTTTGATTTTTAATCTTTTTTAAGTCATATCACCCCTTCTATTTTTTACATATATATTTGTTTTTTAAAAAAAAAAAGCCAAAAGAATCCAAAAACTAACTTTTAACATAATTGGATTGGAAATGAAAATATTTTATTATCTTCACTTCATAAAAAACAGAGTTATTTTTACGTAAATTTATAACTTTAATCTGAACTAACTAATATCTTCATATTAGTTCATAAATAAATACAATTTATCTTACATAATTAATCTAATACAATCATATCAATAATCTTGTCATTTAATCTTACCATACTTATAATGATATCCAATCTATTTCAACAAACAAATATAGCCAAAAGTAAATTTTCCTATAAAATTTTGGCACATTAAGAGCATCACCACTAAAATAGCCATTTTTGAGATGACACATTTGATAACAAAATTTGAAAAATACTATAAACCCCACTTAAGTACCTCAGATTTATCCAAAATGGAAGTTGTGTGGTTGAGATTGAATTTGTATAGTTTGAAATTCATGTGTAGAATAAACTTGAACAACAAGATAACAATTTTAAGTAATTTAACTTTGGATTTATAGTATTACTAATAAAAATTAACATGTAATTGTAATCCACTGAAACTTGCAAATTTGAATTGGCAATTGACGTGTATTGGGTTAGCGGTTTGTTTAATGATATAAATATTTATCATAATATAATTACTCTTGATAAAAAAAAATATATAATAAAAAAAGATGTGAAATTCTATTGTTGTTATTATTTTAATGGTGAGGACTTACAAAAGTGTTAAAAAAGCTCTATTTTTGGTACAATGCAATTCACAAAATTCAAAACTCCATTTATCTACCAGTCGTCCCACGTGACTTGAACTTTCAAAGTACCTTTCAACAATTTCTTTTATATTAGGCTTTTCCTTGCCGCTAAATTTAAAATTCTTTTTTGTACCTACCATATTTTGCCTTTTCTTGAAATTTTTGTTTCAAAATGGAAGTTGACACCAAGAAACATGTAGTCTAAAAAAAATAAAAAAATTAAAAAAAAAAAAAGAAAACAAAGAAACAACGTGTGGTAGTGAAAAATTGTGTGCATAAACATCATCTAATGTTGTAGATTCATACTTTTGTTTAGGGGTATGCATAATACCGTCGAAATCGTCGAAACCGTTAAAATCGCACCGAATCGCACCGCTAAGGCAAATTCGTTATTATTTGTCAATCGAACCGCCGATTTTTGGTAAGAAAAATGACAAATTCTAGTGATACTTTTATCAATTCGCCGGTTTCTATTTTTCTTCCAAACTGCACCGACCCGCACCGCTATTAAATCATGTTTTATAAGATTCTAAAAATTCTTTTTTACTTAAGTTTGCTTGTTGTTTTATACCTTAGAATATAGTATTACATTACTGTTCAAGGGGAATTCAAGATGTCAGTAATCCAAAATAAAGTTAGATTCCAATTCACTTTTCAATCTTCTTCTTCTTTTTTTTTTTTTTTTTTTTTTTTTTAATTTTCATGGTCCTGTTTGGTTGTTGGAAATGTTATGTAGAAAAGTGGCTTCGAGAAGAATAGAAAACATAATGCTAGTAGGCTTTAAATGTAAGAAATGGAACTGTTTGGTTTTAAAGCTTAAAGTTTTTTTTTAGGAAAATGAGTGACCCCTTTTTGGAGGACCCACAACTCCCATAGTGATCCACACAATTCATGATATCCATACACAATTCATGATATGTGAAACCCACTTTATAGAAAAATTTCAAATTCATTTGAAAGCTTCGCAAGATGCTTAACATCACGGTATCTCTCGTCTTTTTTTTACTCTTTGATTTAAGTTTTGTAATTTAAATTATATTTTTTATAAACCACCAATCCGTCCGAACCGCCAAGGCAAATCTATCATTATTTGCCAACCGAACCGTCGGTTTTTGATAAGGAAAAATAGCAAATTCTAGTGACACTTTTATCAATTTGCCACCCGCCATACAATTTCTATTTTTTTCTCAAACTGCACCGACCCGCACCGCGCACATCCCTACTTTTGTTGGATAAGTAATTATACAGGGTGAGTTGAGCAAACTCACTCATGATTTGCCCCCACCGCCCTGCGTGTATGGGCACTTTTACATTTTGTGATTGGTTTTTAAGACCACTTTTGTGTTGGTAGCATTACTCATGTATCACCTAATGGATTTTATTTATGCAAAAAAATGTATGATATAAAAATGAAAATCCACTTTTTAGAGTAATATGTAAAAGAGGTGATTGATTAATAATTAGAGAAGATACAACATAAAGGGTTGTCTTAAATATTTTGGGATAAATTACAAACACCCTCTAGTTTATTTAAAATACAATTTGCTCCTTATAGTTTTGAAAATTACATCTCACCATTTGAAGTTTTTAATTTTATAATAAATGTATCATTTTATTAATAAATTATCAAGTCAAGTAACAATTTTTAATGATGTCAGAAATTTATTTCAATTAATAATTTAAGTAATTTTATTATTGTATAGAAGAGCAGTTAGCAGTTTTATTTTTTCAGTTAATTCTGACAAGGAATATTTGTAATTTTCTAAATCACAAGAACAATTCATATTTTAAATAAATCTCATAAGTATATTTATAATATATTTAATATTTTAATAAACTTTCATTTCATTAGGTTTGAAATTTTCTCATAAGATTTGAACATTAGGCACCGTTTGGAAAGCAAGATTTGAGGTTTTTTTGGGCTATTTTAGCCACAAAAAATAAAATAGGCTATTTTAGCCATAACAAACAAAACATCACATCCAACCCATAATCATTATACTCTTCTCTCACAAAAAAAAAAACCAAAAAAGACAAAAAGCCAAAAAGTCATTTCCAAACCAATCTTTTTAGCCCAGGCTAAAATAGCAAAAAAAGCCAAAAAGCCAACCCACTTCCCAAATCAAGCCTTAATCTTGATTGTAAAATTGACAAACTCTAATTAACTCTACAAAACTAATTGTTATTACTTCGTTTACTACCATAAAATATATATCATATTAATTGTTATACAAAATTTCTAGAATCGTAGAATTGAACCAAATCAAACTAGTTTCTATGATTCAGTTATGGTCCAGTTCCATAGGTATAATGGTTTAGTTACAATTCTAATTTTTCTAAAGTTGTAAGAACTAGTTTGGTTTTTGGTTTACTTTAAAACTAGATCAATTTGATCTGTGAACACCCCTATCCTTTGTAGAATGAGAAAAAAAAATCAAGAGAGAGAGAAGAAGAAGAAGAAGAGTAAGAAGAATAAGAGAAAACATAGGATGAAACGATGAGGAAGAGGAGCGAGAAAAGGTGTTGGCGAGGGTGGAGATGGTATGGGGGCAATTGGGGAGAGGAAAAAGAGGAGAGGAGTTGTAAGGGGTTGGGATGGGCCATCGACGATAGCAATGGTTGTTCTTAGAGGTAGTTATAAGGCCATCTTTAATCCAAATTCATATCTTTTATCAAATTTAATTTGGTGAAAAAGATGCTCTAACCGTTTCATCAAATTAATATTAAATGAAGAGAGATGTATATTTTTCATCAAATCAAGGGAGTATTTAGCTTTTCATTAAATTTTGTAGGTAGCCAGTGGTGGACAACCGGTTGAACGACCAGATTTTGGCCTTATGAATCGAAAATTTACTCTAAACCAGACAATCAAACAGATTTGATGAAAATCTTAGTTCACCATTGGAGTGCATCATATCAGATTAAACTTTTTGTCAAATTCTTATTCAAATTTGATAAAAGATTTGATGAACGGTTAGAGATGCTCTAAGGTTAGGGTTGGGGTTTTAATTAGGGTAAATTACAAATACACACCTTTTGAGATTTGTTTAAAATACGAATTGCTCCCTATAATTTCAGAAATTACATTCCGTCCCTTGAAATTTCTAAATGACATATTTTATTCATAAATAATCAAATTAATTAACAGTTTATAATGATATTAAAAATTTATTTCAATTGATAATTGAGATAATTTTATTATTGTATATGAAACAGTTAGAAATTTTATTTTTTTTAATTAATTCTATTAAATAAAAAATTCTGACGAAAGAATATTTGTAATTTTTTAAATCACAAGAACCAATCAGTATTTTAAATAAATCTCATGAGGTATATTTGTAATTTATCCTTTTAAATATTAGGAATGAACACTGAGTTGGTACTAAGATAGGTAGGTGTTAAAAGAAAAAATAAATTTCCAAATTCATAGATGATTCTAATTTTTTTTTTGATGGGTGCTATTAACAGGACTTGGAACAAAATTTGGTGAAATTTGATGATTTTTGTTTTATTAGCTAGCAACCAATGGAGACCACAAAATTGAGGAGTGTAAGAAATGCAGGAAGGTCGGTGAGATAAGAAAAGCAATTGGAAACAGCTATGAAAATGGAATGGATGCATGGAATGGATTTGGATTGGGATTTGGGATTGAATGGGGGATGAAAAAGTAGGAAGCAGTCTTTGTTAACTTTCCAGAAAAGAGGCAATCAAAGATGAAAAATGGGATGGGATGGCTTTGGTTCCCTTTGACTTGAATCCTCTCTCATCTCATCAAATCAAAAAGAAGAAAAACCCTAATTCTTTGCTTGGTTTACGCAACTTCACTCTATAGGTTCTTTTAACACCGACCACCCCCTACCCAAAGCTTAGCTATATTTGGAAAATGGTTGGTAACTTAAATTTTTGTAACTTAAATCTGTCAAAACGACGTCGTTTTACACTTATTTACACTCAAAACGGTTGAGCTACAAAATTTTGAGTTACCTAACATTGTTGGCTATATTATTTACTCTTCTGAGCTATTTTGAAAAGATAGTTATAATTTATTTTTTTGATAAAAAGTTTTATGAAAGAAGAAAGTGGATTATAATTTGAGAAGTGATTCACTTCTTAAAAAACCCCAAAATCATGTCCAAAACCAATCCTACATGGCCTAAATTTCTCAAGTACTACAATTATTATTTTTATTATATATATAATTCTTCTTCTTATCTTCTCCAGTCTTATTTTTTTATAGCAAAATATAAGATGTTTATTAATTAGTTGAGTTTTCGGAAGCTAAAGTGTGAACTCTCAGCATAGGGCGTTTCATACATATTTAGATGAAAAAAATTGTGTATCCAATTTTTGTTTTAATAGTGCTTGTAAAAAATTATTTCCAGTATATATGTATATTAAAATTTATTTAAATATATAATAAAGTTTATAATAAGAAAAATGAACAAAATAATCTAACCTAAAGTATCCAATAAAAAGTGAATAAATTGTAATAAATTATTAATTAAACATTGCCCTTCTTGCATTTTTAGCTGTAAAATTATTAAAATAGTTTGCATAATCTAATTCAACTTATTAATCAAATCATTTTCGATGCATAAAATTGGTAATCCATTTAATTTTTCATGTTACATAGTCGAGTAAGATAAGATTTAATCAATTTCAATTTGAAAAGTTATTTTCCTAAAAACAACTGTAACTGATACAGTCAATGGGTGTTTGAGAAGCAACTTTTTTTTGGCTAAAATAGCACTAAAAGACAAAATAGGCTAAAATACTTAATAATACAAAATGTCATATCAAATTCAAAATCATTTCATATTTTATCTCATAAACATCATATCTAACTACAAAAAAACCAAACTATCTTTTCAAATACAAAAATTTTAGCCTCCTAAAATAGCCAAAAACTAAAATAACCTACTAAAATAACAACTTTCCAAACACCCAAATAAGATTTGTAGATTTGGAAATCTTTTAGTATCAAATAATTAACCACATCAATAAATATTTTGATTTGTTTTGATAAAAACAATCATCTATTAGTCTTAAATGATTCACCACATCAACAATCTATTAGTTTTAATACATTTCAAATTCCGGTGGGCTTTATTTATATAAACTAAAAAAATAGTTTTAAAAAATATGGGCCCTTTTTTCAGTCAACTTTACGGGCCCAAAAAAGCATCTTTCCCGGCTTTTGTCCAAAGTCGGCCCTGATCACAATAGGCCAACATTCCTCGATTGATTTGAACTTAAAATCTCACCTCATTAGCAACTAAAGTATCCTCTTATGACCACTTTGACTATACCTCACTGAAAAATGATGCAGACCACTAATTAATGGTTGCATTAGGGATGTGGCAGTAGATCTCACTCACTGTCATATGTGTTTTGTGTCTTAATTTTTTTTTTTTTTTTACTTGCCACATCATTAATGGTGGTGTTAGTGGTAGAAATTTAGTGATATATAGCATTGTTGATACCTCACTCGTTGTATCTTCCCTAGACTGACTAATCACGGGTTTTCTCATTTATTACCAAAAATAAAAGATTTTGATTGGTCATTTTTCAATAAAATATAAAGAACTAAACTAGATCTCAATTCCGTAGAATAGTGGCAAGTTCAAATATCGAGAATCCATAGCGACAAAAGCTAAATTGTTTAAATCTTAGAAATCAATTCTTAATTATTCAAATGACACCAATATTTGTTTTAATCTAAAATTAACTACAGAAAATTATTAAACAAAAGAAAAGTTTACGGTGGAATTTAAGTAGATAAAAGTTCAAAGTTTTGAATCTACCACTAATCATATAACGAGTAATTAAAGTTCAAAATTTCGAACCTATCACTAATCCTAGTAAATCAATGATTGGATAATAGTGATGTATTGTGACTAGAAGTCCCGATATTATTGTCAAGAGGATGAATATATTAAAAATGTAATCACGAATCATCTTCAGTTGGCACTAATCGTCCTCACTAAATTAGGATTGCGGTACAATTTATTTTCCCTAACCGACCGTGCATTCTCAATCACAAATCGAATGCATTAAAAAAGTTTAATTGTAACGATTATTTAGACCAAATCAAAACTAAAATCACAATTTATCAATACGAGTTACTTAATTAGACCTTCATTTCAACCTTAAGGAAGAAGATTAACTGCTCATGGTTGAGATAAAATATACCATCATAGATGAGAACTCCATGATTTCGCTTTGAAAAGCTCTTCTCCTTGCCTCTCTAGCCGTTCTCTAAGGTTGAAGACCTTTATTTTGAAGTTGGAGACTTTTAACGTTGTGTTTGGTTGAGGAATTTGAGAAAGAATTTGAAAAAAAAAAAAAAAAAAAAAAAGTGTGTGAAACTAAGTGAAACGTAAGTATATTTCATTTACATTTTACCTTCTTTTCTCATTTTTCTTTCTAAATCTTTTCTTAAATCTTTCGACCAAACACAATATAAGAATCCCATGAATTAAATTAAATTCTTATCAAAGTCAGATTTTAGAAACATAACTTTTCGTCTTTTTTTTCTTGTTTGGACTTTGGGTTCCACGTATGCGGATTTCCGGCAGAGGAGAGCTTTAAATATTGGTGTTTGGGAAGGATTTTTTTTTTTTTTTTCTTTTTTTACTAAAAGATAAATTAGTTACAAAATTAAAAAAAATAAATTCAAACAAAATATCACATCAAATCCTATAATCATTTCACTTTTTCTCTCACAAACATTACATCCAACCACAAAAAAACCTAACTATCTTTCCAAACACAATTTTTTTTTCTCTAATAATATCCTACAACTAAAAAAACTTACAAAAAAACCTACTTCCCAAACACCCACATTATGTCTTGGAAATCTGTGAGGAAAATAGTTTCATACTTGCAAATTTTGACAGCAATAGATTCTTTCGAGTCCATTTTGGCCTAGTAAACGTTTGAATTAAAAAATTCGTATCTCACAAAAAATAGTAATCCTTTAGGCCCGGTTTATTTACCGTACATAAGGGGCGGATATAAGGGTGGAATCAGATATAACACAAGGTGGGTTTTACATATTTTTTTTGTCTCCTTATATCTCGTGTTTGATTACTCCGGATATAAAGAGTTCCGATAGGGTATGATGCAAAAGGGGATATGCAATACCAACTCCCTCATGCTATTGTATATTTCCCACTGTCGGATATAGAGAATCTTTCATTTAAAGGTAAAAAATAATTACTCTCCTCTTATCCCATCCTATATCCTATCTTAATCAAATATAATATAAGTGACTCTACAGTATATATAAACCATCTCATATCCTACAACATATTATGTCCTATCTTTATACTTAGGTATTATATATCCTCCTCAAATCTATATATCCAATTCGGACAATCAAACGACCCTTAAATCTTCTTTTGAATGCCCATTGACTCAGCTCAATCTAGTTCTACATGAGAGATATGTTCAAAATACCAAAGCGGTGCAGAGTGGCTAATATAGTGGGATTTCATCAAATTGACAATCTTTTCTTCTCCAAACCATGAATTGTATTTTCTTTATTCTAGTCACTTCAAATCGTTAAACCTTTGGTCTCGGGCTTGAATCAAAGTTCTCCAATTATTTATTTAAGTTTGCAAAAGCTTCCCAATTACAACATTTCCATGTAGGGACTCGATCTTCCTGAAAACTCTTAAATCAACACAAAACCATTAAGTAACGTCAAGTTCTGAACTATGAAATCTAGTTTGGAGGGTCTAAATGTATAACATTTCGGCTTTTATCATTTGTTGTTGTTGTTGTTTCTGCTCAAATTAGTATTATTTTCAATATAAATTTGAGAAACTACTAAATATTCTTAAAGCAAATTTATATAATAGAATCTATAATCTGAGTGTTGGTATTTAAAATGACAACATGAAAAGTGCCAATTGATAAATGATATTGAACATGAAGTACTTAACAATAATTTTCCATAAATTAAGCTCACATTCCCCACACATTCATTAAACTAAGGAAAATTTACCCATAAGTCCTAGTTTCTGAAAAGTTGAACCATTTAGTTCTAAAAGTTTTCTTATGCTCCATTTAGTCCCATTTGCACATCAATCTAACGTTTGAAACATTAATATGATGTTCGAAATCTAATGTTCGAAACATTAATCTGATGTTCGAAATCTAATGTTCGAAACATTAACCTGATGTTTGAAATATTGTAATGGGACCTTTCAGTCTATAAGAAAACTTTTAAGACTAAAGAGTGTATAAGTTATTAATTTGGGATTTATTAGTACATCCCCCTTAAACTAATGCAATCAAAAAAAGAAAGAAAAAAAAGTGTGGTTATGGTATCGATCAGGTTGAGCTTGCACTATATTACAAGAATATTTATGTCATCTCAATCCAACTTGTCATGACATTGAGTTTAATACAATCATTCCAAACACGGTCATAAGAAATTTTTAAATCCCAAATCTACCCACTGAAACAAATTTGGCCCTTCTAATAGTTATTTCAATCTGTGTCATTACAAAATCCTACTATAAATGATTTTTGACATTTTGCCTAAAAAGAAATATATATTTACTATTCTTATTTTTTAATTTTTTTTTCCTAGTTTATTAAGTAATTAAATAATATAAAGTTAGGTCAAATCAGGTTAGAATTCCTTATTTCAAGTTTGGCCCAATAAATAAATGAGCTCAGAATTTTAGTATAATCTGACCTTATGAGACAAAAATATTTAGGGGAGACCTTAAAAAAAAAGAAAAGAAAAAAGAAGTGAAAAATTTTAAAAATAATTACAAACTCATGAAAGTATAAACTATTTATACACTAGATTGCGCAAATGAGTGTTGTAATTTCATGAAAGAAAATGTTTGGTAGCTCAAAATTTTGTGACTCAAATGACTCAAATCTGTCAAAACGACGTCGTTTTACACTCATTTATACTCAAAACGACGTCGTTTTGAGTGATTTGAGCCACAAAATTTTGAGGTACGTAACATTGTTGTTTCATGAATTTGCAAATATTTTTTGTACTTCACATTTTTTTTTGGATATATTCCCAAATATTTATCTCAAATCCTGAAAATATGGGACTGGGTTGGGCGACCACCAGGTTGGTGTTGGCCACCCCTACCCCAAAAGATAATAAAAAAATGTTCCAACTATTTGTTAACACTCATAAGATGTTCGTTAACAAAATTCAAGAAAGAAAAGCAAAATGCAAAATGAATTTTACATTATAAACCTGTGCGGATTTAATCATAATTTTCAAATAATCAAATAGTCTATGTAGTTCAAATCTATACAATGAGGCTTAACAGATTATACAATTCAGATAAAAGTTTTTTAAATTTGCCTAATACACGTAACTTGAACGAAAATGAAACATTTTGGTAGCACTCATAGCCTCATAGGCACAAGGTTTTTTTTACTAGCCCAAAACAACCTTTCCTTGAAACACCCAACCAAACAACTCTGCTTGGAAAGATCCAATCAAATACATACATGCATAAATACATAAATTCCATACATATTCCATCAACATTGAAAATCACATCAGTCCCATCAACCTTATCTTCTTAAGTTCATAATTTTAAAATAATTTATTTATTTATTTATTGTTTTCATCTTTAAAATGCATTATTGAAGACAATTTTCTTAGGAAATGCTTGTCTATACCTCTAGCTACTAAGATCATTCAATTCACCAAGTTGTCTCTTAACTTCACATATCTTTAATAACAATTCAAAAGGTTGACCTATTTGGGGTTCAGAATCTCCGGATCTGTAATTACTTTCAGATGCTTACTCTTTCGTTTCTGTGCCCTTTTATTGTTCCTGCAGTCCGAATTACTTGTGCAGACAAAAGAAGAGAGCACAAAATAAAGGGAGATCACGCTCGTTTCGTACGCCTTCCAACCTCAAGTGCAAGCTCCGTATCAATTTTCAGGGAAATGTCAAGTGCTTTCACAGAATGTGTCAGTGCACCGCTGCAAAACATCAACACAAATATTGTAAATTTATTAAAATCATTTCATGAAACATAAGAGAAAAGTTGCTTCAATAATTCTTTGCATCCTAAACCACCAACCTTCTCTAATTTAACCTAGATAAACCCAAATTAAATATGATCCACTCACTGTTCTAAACTATTTCGATGGGCTGGCAATAAGATGTAGCTAATGAAACCTCATTGCATTTTAATGGTTAGTGTAGTGAACTCTTGTCATAGTGTTAGAGCTGAGTCCTTCACAATTTATGGTCTTACAAATTAAATATTATATCTTACTTTTTCCTGAAACCTCCCATGATACAAGCAGTCTTAGGCATCTTATTTCCAAGTCAAATGTTCTCCCTTGTTTGTTCCCATTATCAGCACATTTATCAAACATTCCTCATCGGTATTTTGCTTGCCGTTCCTTTCTTAGTTAAAATATAGTTACGCACACAACCATTTTCTTTAGATACCCATACCATTATCATCTTATTTATGGGAAAAACTATACCAAAATCCTCTTATCATGCTATATCGTGTAAGTAAAAATCTCTCCATTGTCAACAACGATGTTCTATTTTGTTTTGCATTGTCACAACCTAAAAGAACGATAATTCATTGCACCTCATGAGCAGTTAATCTGAACTACATCTCGAATCCAAAAGGCATAATACCCACGAAAAAGAGGTTCATGATGCCCCCAAGACTTCTGATTCAGGAAATATATCACCAAAAAATGGAATTTGGGAGTTCCATCAATTATGTGAACAATCACCCAACATATATATATTTTTTGAATAAACCCCAAAAGCCTGACTTCATTGACCGTGATAAAAGAATGACATCATTACCTAGAAATGTAGGTCACCCCAGTTTGTCCAATTTTGTGCACTGTTTCAAGGGTAACATTTCCAGATGCCTGTCACAATGAAACCCATATGGACATTAGATTCAGTATCTCCCATAGATATGATAACAAAAATCAAAGTAACCAAACGGTCATTTATAGTGTATCAAATGGCACCCAAAAACCATTGACGAGGATATCAAACAGCTGAGTAAAGCTTGGATGATGATGTCAAGTCAGCAACCAATAATTTATTACATCACAGCAAAAACCAACATAATATGATGAAGCAAGTTTATTTTTGAATATATATATATATATTGATAACTGCGTGTCTGGGCCAGCTTGCATTTCAATTAATCCTAGGGCCTGGAAATTAACCACCGGGCAAGCCTCCAGTGGCCCTTTTGGGGTGAGTCAAACTCGAAACCTTGAATCTTATCCTCAAGTCTTTACTGCTCAGCAAAAACCAACATAATATGATGAAGCAAGCTTATTTTTGAATATTGAAAAGCCAGTGGACTGAGAAGCATGTGGATGTTGAAAATATATGGAACACCCACAATTAAAGAAAGGATGACCGTAAATTCAAGGGTTATGACAAGCAGACAAAGGGACTCCACAGCTGTAATTAGAACAAAATGGCCAATTGATGGTAAATTCAGTATTTACACAATAGCTTAAATTCAATAATACATATTGATTGATCAGGTAGGCTTGACAATGACTAACAGAAAACTAGCATAACAAATAAATAAATTTGAATAAGCAATAAGAAATACCTCAGTGTCAAATCTGCCATTGATCAGATCTACAGCTTCTTTAAGCATTGACACGTCAACATCCCCATTAGGTAGCGGGACAACCATATTATCCAGCATTATCCTAGTCAAGGAAGTTTTTGCTTGAGATGCATAATGTAATGCCTCATTTACTTCCTCAAGTGTCCTGGTTTCAACCTGGCAACAGAAATAAAAAAAACTTCAGAAGAATACATAAATTTGCTACTAGATGAATTATGCACATGATCACAAGTACAGAGATGCATCACATGCACACGTAGAGGGCGGATGCGGGAAAGACACAAAATTTCACTTCCCAAATAAAAATTAAAATAATTTGTTCTCCTTGCACATAAACCACTCACAGAACTAGACACAACCCCCATATGAAGATTATTTTGCATTCCTAAACTTTTTCTAGAACAAAATATTAGTTGAGAACAATCAAATAATTGGGAGGCGCTTCATTATCCAATTGGCGGGTTAATATATTGTTGAGATCTACAATCCACGGGAAACATTAAAAGTTGAGGTGAGCAGATTACCTCAACCCCCATATGAAGATTATTTTGCTCTAAATATAGGTCCACAGATCTGAGAGCATCTTTGACACCCCCAGCTACTGATATATGATTATCTTTTATCATCACCATATCAAATAAACCCATTCTGTGATTCCGCCCTCCACCTATTAGTACCTGTTAATAGAGACACAAAAGATCACCAAAAAGAATTTAATTAAAAAAGGATAATAGATACAGTGCAACTACGAAGGAGAAAGCCAAAATAAGTGATCCACACCGCCCACTTGTCCACTAGACGTAAGCCTGGAGCTGTTTTCCTTGTCTCTAAAATGTATGCAGGGCGTGCAGCATCAGCCATTGCCTGCAGTGAACATGGGCATTCTGTACTTAGACACATGGATTTTATGAGGCCACTATAGCAAGACATCATTCAATCTATTATGCATCAACGTTTAAAACTTAAAATTCCATTAATAAATTAAAAACAGAAATGCTTCTTGCTTATTTGTCTATTGCAGAATTAACAATTCATCATATTTTAAGACAATAAGACTTTATTCAATCTATTTTGCACCCGCAGTTCTAAATTTAAAATTTAAAATTCTGTTACTAAATTATCTATTATCAACAACCAAGAACTCTTCCAGCTCATTTTAGTCTGTTGCAGAAATTACCTATCACCATATAGTTTTAGTTTCATAAAGTGGTGATTAAACTTGAGCTACTGAGAAATTATGGCCAAAAGATCAAGACAAAAATCAGTAACAATATGTAATGCTCACCATAGCAAATATAGCATTGAGGAACTTGTTTTGGCAATTTTTTTTGTTCTAATCTGATTTAAAATCCAAATATAATCACACCCATTTTGTTAGCACATTCCAGCCAAAGGTCCAAATTGGAGCAGATAACCATATTACTATGGACAGTGTGTTTTTTCATGCTAGAGGGAGAGAAAGAGAGAGTGGAAACAAAAATAAATAAATAAAGTGAGAAGGAAAAGGTTGCTCTACCTTTGTTAGAGTTGCTATTCCACTCATCCTCTGCATAAAATTAAGCACAACCCTTTCAGCTACAACAATGTTGTGTGCCCGCCCTGCATGTTTTTAAAAAAGTGGGGCAAAAGAGAGCTGAAGAAACAAAAACTTATTCAAATTTGTCCATTTGTGACATCGGAGCACTTTTCTTTGTTTACCATGCACTTTGCCAAACTGCAGTCCTTTCTGAACACAATCTCCATCTTTTCTTGACCACTCCACCTGATATAAGTACATAAAAAAAGAATGACCAAGCATTCAAATCACATATATATGTAAAACATAGAGACTTTTATGCCTGACCTTCAGGGTAGGATCAACCTCGCCGAATATCATCTGTGCCAGTGCAATTCCAGCAATGACCCCATTCTCTTTTGCCAAGAAATGGGCTTCTACTTCCATGTCAGCTGGAATCGTGGCCATACAGGTCACATCCCCTGTGCATTTGAAGCCACATAATGAACAATATTATGAAATGTTGTTTACAACCTTGATAATTCATAAATTACAGCTTGTAAGAGCATCTCCAATCGTTTGCTCTTTTTTTTTAGTGAAAATTTGGTTAAAAGCTTGATGTGGTGTAAAACACCCCAATCCGTACTCTTTTTTTCTTCATCAAATCTTTTTGAAAAATTCCAAACTTATCCTAAAAACCTTGTTTTAACCATTTTTGATCATAGAAAACCATCTCCAATCCTTCTCTTTTTAAAATTTCATCAAATCTGAGTAAAAGTATGAAAGTCGGGAAATTGGTGAAGATTTGTTTCATCCTTGATTTGGTGAAAAAATTGCCTCTCCCTTGATTTGATACATATTTGATGAAATGATTCAAACATCCTTTTATAACCATTTTTTCATCAAATTCAAATTTGATGAAAAAATTGACGAACGATTGAAGATTCTCTAAGAGAGTGGATTTTAGTGTAGTTGATAGTGACACAAAATATTGTTAAATCTACGTAAGGTTCATAAAGTTGAAACACATTTGCAAGAGAACCACAGAAGACGAGAGGAATTAAACCTCGATCCCCAGCATCTTCCGCGAGGGCAAGCTTGATGACACCCTTCAAATCATATGTAGGGTGAGAAGGAGGCTTTACAGCCACAGATTGGATTGATATTCCAGGGTTTCTGGTTCCTGTTGCAGACATCTTAACGATCAATCTGCAAGGTTCCCAACAAAGTGATTGAGGGTAACATAAAACACACCTATTCAAATACTATATTGATAGATTCAAAGTTATCAATAAACCTTGAAGCTGTAGATAAATGAGGCGAAACAAATGTAGAGACAGAAATGACCCCAAACATTGGTAGTTTCTTTCTGAAGCTCTTTTATAGATAAAAATGCATTACTTTATTGCTTTCACCAGGCTTCTTCTCCAATATAAACTATGCACCAAATGTGAACGGCAAGCTACAAATCTCCTTTGAGCTTTTTGTTCATGTATAGGAAGAAGTTATCAAAAACAGACCTAGAATACAACGAGATCAGGTTACAGTAGTCGTGCGACAGCCATATGTCAACAAATTCTAGGTAATCATGAAAAAAACGCATACAAGAGTTTCAATAAAGCTATGGACATTGTCTTATTACTGCATAATGATGTGGACTACCACATATACAAAATATGGGCGTCACCACTAAAACATTTCAAACTATCACGCGTAGTGAGACAGATGGACAAAAGAAAAACATTCAGTGTGATGGGTACTCACACACTCACTCAGTATAGAGAATTCACAACCCCTGAGCTTTGGACATTCACCTGCCGACCCAAACTTTTCTCACTGGCAATCTAATTGTGGGTTTGGTCATTTCACTGGCCTATTGTTTATTCATCTTGATTGCTGCAGTTTATGGGAAAAACTGATTCCCTTTTATTCAAAGTCCATGTTTGTTTTCCCGTGAAACAAAATACCTTAAAAAACACAAACCAGTGGCTTTTTTTATTTTATTTTATTTTTTAAATTTTAAAGATTGCTCTTCATGTACGTTCCTTTTAACACAAATAACCCACTTTCATCCATTATTTCCTATTTTTGCTCCTATGTTTCACATAAAGCAATCACCTATTTTGTTATGGGCACACAGCCACGTGGTAGGGCAGACCTACCAGATATCTTCCCAAGAAGATGGGTTAAATTTGAAAACTGTTTAACAGTTATTATAACCATTTAGCAGTTATTTTATAAGCATTGTTGGAAAAGAAAATAGCGTTACAAGCTTCGAACCATCTTTTGAGTTGTAGATAAAAATTGGAATTTCTACATGATATGGTTTGAATATATTGTATTTCGATTCAATTATACAATATGAATTTGCGATTTGAAGAACTAAAAAAAATTCATCACACAAACATTTCTTTGAGAACTCACAGATAAATCAAGAGCAACAAACCCACTAATCAAATTAGACGACCTGAAATCCACAATCATTAAAAAAAAAAATCTAAAATTCATAAATACCTAATGTTGTGGCAGAGTTGGAACTTGTGTGGCCTATCAAAGCTATAAGATCTATTTTCTGGTGAAATCTAGCAAGTGTTGGAGATTACAAGTCAGATTTTGAGGCTTCGATTTGGTAATCAATGCTCAAAATTCGGTAATCTTCATCCAGAGGCTGCAGAACTCCCACATATATTGATTTATTAGAAATTATGAGTCAATATATCAGATAGCATTCCCGATCCATTAGAAAGAAATACACTCATATGTGACATCAAAACATAATTGAGAATATTAAAAAAAAAGAAAAAAAAAAAGAAAAAGGTTAACAACTCACAAAAATGATGTATATAAATACTCTTGTTAAACCAAACCAAATCTTAAGTCCCATCAAATGGGGTCAGTTACATGAATCCTTCTCTACGCAGCTCTATCGAAGGCTATTTCGTTAGTCAAATTAAGTAGATCCATTCTCTATTTATAACGCTAGCCAAAGTTAATCTAGGTCTACCCGGCCTCTTAACATTACCATCCACCGTCACTGTATCGCATTTCTTTACTACTGCCTCTGTTGATTTCCGTTGAATAGGACCAAACCATCTCAATCGATTCTATCTCAACTTAACTTCTATCGGTGCTACTCCTACCCATTCCGGAATACACTTATTCTTAATTCTGTCTTGTCTAGTCTTGCCACATATCCACCTTAGCATCCTCATCTCAGCAACACTCATCTTATTTACATGTTGTTTCTTGGTTGCCCAACACTCCGCCTCATATAACATCGCTGGTCTAATAACCGTTGTATAAAACTTACTTTTAGTCTAGTGGGTATTTGTTTATCGTACAGTACTCTAGATGCACTTCTCCACTTAAGCCATCCCGCCTTAATCTTATGGGGCACCTCCGCATCAATCTCTCCCGCCGTTGTGATAATTGATCCTAAATAATGAAAATATTTACTCTTAAGTAGTTCTTGGTTCTCAATCTTCAGTTCTTCTTTGCTTTCATTGTTGCTGTTATTAAATTTATATTCCATGTACTCTGTTTTAATTCCGCTTATTCGGAATCTTTTAGATTCAAGTGTTTTTCTCCAAATCTCCAACTTTGTGTTAACTCCTTCTCTAGTCTCATCCACTAACACGATATCATCTGCAAAAAGCATGCACCATGGCACGTCATCCTGAATATTTCTCGTTAACTCATCTATAACTAAAGTAAAAAGATAAGGACTTAAAATAGATCCTTAATGTAACCCTACAATGATAGGAAATTCATTTGTCTCTCCAGCAAGCGAACTAATAGTGATCACCACCTCTTCATACATGTCCCTAATTACATCAGTGTAACCTTTTGTCACCTCTTTTTTTTTTAACACCCACCATATTATATCCCGAGACACTCTATCATATACTTTCTCAAGGTCGATAAACACCATATGAATGTCTATTTTCTTTTCTCTATATTTTTCTATTACTCTCCTCAAAAGATAGATCGCTTTCATTGTTGACCTGCCACGCATAAACTCAAATTAGTTCTCTGACACCTCTGTGTTATATATCGCAATTGGTGTTCCATCACCCTCTCCCACACTTTCATTATATGACACATTAGCTTGATTCCTCTATAGTTGTTGCAATTCTAGACATCTTTATTTTTATAGATTGGCACTAAAATATTCTTCCTCCACTCATTTAGCATGTGCCTAGTCAACAAAATTTTGCTAAACAACCTAGTCAACCAAACAACCCCCTTTTTACCCAAACACTTTCAAGCTTCAATAGGGATATCATCGGGTCCTAAAGCCTTATTTGGTTTCATCTTCTTAAGTGCAATCTCCACTTCAAAGTTCTTAATCTTGCGATAGAATCTATAGTATTGGTTTTTCATATTACTGACTATTTCTTCCCCTATTGATGTACCTCCATGTTCCTCATTTAATACTTTCTCAAAATAGTTCTTCCATCTCTCCTTAATCTCTTTATCTTTCACTAATACCTTAGAATCCTCACTTTTGATGCACTTAACTTGATTAAAATCTCATATTTTCCTCTCTCGTATCTTAACAAGTTTGTAGACTCTCTTTTCTCCCTCCTTACTATCTAGTCTAGTGTATAGTTTATCATAAGCTTTCAACTTAGCCTCTCTCACTACTTTATTGACCTCTTTATTAGCCAATCTATAGCTCTTAAGGTTTTTCTCAATTCTATCATTTTGTCACTTTTTAAAACACTCTTTTTTTGCCTTAACTACCACTTGAATCTCTTCCCTCCACTACCAAGTTTCCCTAGAGCTGGGTCCCGTTCCTTTCGACTCTCCAAGCACTTCCCTTGAGATTCTCCTCATACAATTGGCCATGGAGTTCCACATAGTGTTAGCATCATCTTCCAAGTCCCAAGTACTTTCCTTGTCCATTCTATTCTTAAATATTTTTAGTTTATCCCCTTTTAGGTCCCACCATCTCGTCCTACGATGCCCACCATTTTTCCTAGCTTGGTATTGCCCTTTAAAACATAAATCTAGTACAAAAATTCTATGTTGAGAGGTCAGGCTCTCTCCAAGAATCACCTTACAATCACTGCATTTTAGGCGGTCCACTTTTCTCACTAAAAAATAATCTATTTGGCTCTTAACTAACCCTCTTAAAGGTTGTCAAATGCTCCTCCCTCTTCTTATACGTAGTATTGGTCACCACCAGGTCAGAAACTAACACAAAATCTAAGATTCTCTCTCCAGACTCATTTCTATCACCAAAACCGTATCCACCATGCACCATTTCATAACCTAATTTATTTATGTCTACATGGCCATTGAAATCTCCACCTAGAACTAGGTTCTCTCCTATGGGTATCTCCTATAAGATCTCATCCATTCGCTCTCAAAAATCCCTCTCAGTCTGATCATCTAATCCTACTTGAGGGACATATGCACTAATAACGTTCATTATATTCCTTCCAATAACTTGTTTAACTAACATAATCCTATCCCCTTTCCTAATGACTGCCACTACATTTTCCACAAGACTCTTGGCAACTATGATTCCTATCCCTTTCTTGCGTCTATTTCCTCACAAATTTATAATAGATTAATTTTTCAAATGTATTACGAAGGGAATAAGACTAAATGAAGGTCCAACAAAATGACACATGTCTCTAGAATGAATCACATGTAAATAAATATAAATATATATATATATATATATAACTATAAAAAGAAACTTTCACCAAGTCCATATTGAATAGCTGAAGACCATAAAGCATTATAACAACTCCTATAAAAAATTATATCAAGATTTGTTTTTAAATGTCTTAATCTGTTTGTGTTGAATCATGTAGAGTGTTCACAAAAATTATTCAATTAGCCTCAAATCTCTCTCAATTTCAATTTCTTTCCAACTCCTATTAAACAGTGGTATAGTGGGAGATATGACACTGCTATTGAACTTCCTATTAATTGAGCAAACTTCACCGCAAAATGCACATCCCCAACCATATGAAGAAGCCAAATCTTGCACTACAAATTAATTCATAACAAGATAAAAAAAAAAATCTCCATAAAGCAACCGAGGAAAAAAAAAAAAAAATTCTAGAAAGATGCAATCCTTTTCGTTTTGTTTTCGTTACATTTGTTGCCTTCTTTCAGTAGGGGAAAAGAAAAAGAAAAAAAAAGCATTCTAGAAAGATGCAATCCTTTTTGTTTTGTTTTTGTTATATTTGTACCTTCTTCCAGTAGGTCATCTGAAAAAGAATGGACTCTCAAGGGCACTTAAACCATTCCACAGATCTACACATATACTAAAATTGAGAACTAATTACAACAAAGATTAAAATAAAACACACAAACCACTAAATCAGTCTATATCATTCTATCTAGAAGCAAAATCGCCAAACAACCGTAGGCCATCTGAAGAAGAATGGACTCTCAAGGGCACTTAAACCATTCCACAGATCTACACATACACTAAAATTGAGAACTAATTACAACAAAGCTTAAAATAAAACACACAAACCACTAAATCAGTCTATATCATTCTATCTAGAAGCAAAATCGCCAAACAACCAGCAATTACAAATAAAATCATCTGTACCTCCACAAAAATCATCTACAATTTCAACCAATAATATTAAAGGGTGGTTTGGGAATTAGTATTAGCTTCTTCTTTTTTTCCTTTTCAATTTTTTTTTCCTTCTACAACTGAAATGGCACAAAACCCTCAAACTGTAAAATTTACTCAACAAATAATAACTCAGAGTTGTATACGAGTTGAAGTAATAACAAAACTATTTCTAGATAAACATCTTTGACAATTCTTGAGAAAAAAGTTTACTACAAATCTGGGCTACCAATTTTCCTAAATAAATTACCAATGCAATGTTGCAAGTAGTCAAGAAGCTGTTCTGATAATTGGCAAGTGAGAATAAGCAAGTAGTGATCTTGAAAAGTTTAAATGATTCACCAATTTTCATAAAACAAAGAAAACAAGACAAACGAACAAAAAAAAAAAAAAAAATCTGGGCTACCAATTTTCATAAATAATCACAAAATGAAGGGCAAGATATAAGATTTTTAGGATGAACTACAGTCTACTGTTTAAATTAATTAGTTTAATTGTTTATACATCTATTTTTCAATTGAAATCCCAAATCAAAACTTTTTTTTTTTTTTTTTTCCCCAAAACTCCAAATCTTAACCCTAGAACAAATAGGTTCCAAACCTGGTTAAAGGGAGAGAGTTTTCTCCTTCGCCGAGTCTCTCCGCCGCGAGTTCATTTCTTTCGTCTCTCTCCGTCGTTCCCCTTCCTGCCGGCTTCTTCCCTCTCTATCGTTTCTCCTATCTCTCTCAACAAAACATTTTTTATTTTTCTTTTCAGGAGTAATATAGGTAGATTTTTTTTTGAGACAAATGGCTGTGCTTAGTTTGTGATTGCAAAGTAGTTTTTGACGTAAAAAAAAGTATGAAAACTTATTTGGTTTATTTTTTTTTAAAAATAATTTTAGAAAATTATTTTGGAGAGAGAGTTTTAAAAAAAATAATTGATTTGATGTGTATGAAAAAAAGAGTGCTTTTGAAAAATAAGTAACTAAATAAAATTTTGAAATTTTTGTTAAAAAAATTTGCTTGATTTGATTACTCTTGAAAATTTGTTTGTAGAAAATTTTTTCTAAAATTTTTTTTCAAAAAATAAACCAAACAAGGCTAATTTTTGTCACTGATCACCAATTTTAGGCGCGCTCAATTCCGAATGGCGCACTCAATTTGGTCTTAAAAAAAAAAATTCAACTTCTTGTGATTTTTATGACAAGGGCCTCTTTTGGGAAGTGGGATATAATCCACTTCTCGGATTATAACTCACTTCCTCTCTCACAAAAAATATTGTTTATAAATAATTTTTTATCAAAAAGTTGATTATAACCATCTTTTCAAAATAGTCCAAAATAGAGGTTAGGTTTGGTTTGATTTCATTTTTAATTTTTTTTTTTGAATTATCATTTATGTTTAGTGATTTTTTTCTTCATATTTTCATCAAATTTTTTTTATACTTTTTATTTGCACCTAATTTAAATGCATTTAAAAAATATTTTTTAAAAAATTGACTAAAATATCATAAAAATTCATTATGAACAGATAAAAATTTAAATAAAAATCTGTGTACATTTTTGTTTGAATTTTCGTTTACTTTTAATGAATTTTTTTTCATGTTTAGTTATTATTATTTTTTATTTTTTTATATGTATCTAATCTTAATATATTTACAACATACAAAATTTTGACTAAAATATGGGGAAAAAAAATTATAAAAACAAAAAAAAATTCGTTTAAAAATAATTTCTAAGAATTTAAACCAACAAAATTTAAAGTTCAAAAACTAGCGAAGAATAATATTTTTATCACCAATCAATTTGGTTTTGAGTTTTTGTTTTTCGTTTGTCTTTGGAATTTTTTTTTTAAGTTGTAGTTATTAATATTTTTTCTAAATACATCTAATCTAGATATATACTTAAAAACTAAAATATTTGTGAAAAAATTTAAAAATAATTCAATAAAAATATGAAAATATACTAAATTTTTATATTTTTTTTGTGAATTTTTTTAAGTGTTTTCATAAATTCTGTACTTTTTAAATTTATCTGAATTGAAGGGATATAAAAGTAAATAAATATATATATTAAAATATTAAAAAAGGTTCACTAAAAAAATACAAATTAAAAATTAATTCTTTAAAACTTCACAATATACAGGGTGTGTAACGCCCTGACTTTTATTACCCGAATTCATTACTAAATCCTCATATTATTACCACCTGACAAGATTATAACCATTCAAGAACAAGTACGAAACAAATAGTAACATTCTCTCACAGCAATGATGATGAAATAAAAATAAGTCATGGTACAATGCCTTTACGTTTATATTGAATGACAATAATTAAAAACAAAAGGGATTTACCCTTGTACAATACATGACACTCGGCCTACAAGTAAAGGGCCCCATGGCTAACAATTAAGTGACTTTAAGTCATGAATAATCCTCCAGCCTTGAACCTGAAAAAGATTGTCAATACATGGGATGAGCACTAAACCTAGTAGAGATCCCGAAGATCCTAACCAATCACAACATATAGATAAAAATGATCATGAATGCATCATGACATACCATATAAGTAGTGTGACATTGAATATCCACAATATACATATATAGTTGTGTTTTTCCCAAAACGTTTTTTTTTGACACAATTCAATATAAGATCATTTCTTCTTTTTCACATTCCCATCGTTACTCTCAAAGGAAAAATGTTTTAAAGCCTTATGTTTTTTGTTTTATAAAACTTCACACGTTAACATAAAAGAATCTCACTTAAACAATCGTTCCGAAAATATAACTCCACATGCAAATTATAAAACCCCATCCTACCTCTCAATACACTATGAGCATTTACATCCCAATATATATGTCTACAACCTTCCCTGATCATAGGCCCAAGGATTTAAAAAAAGGTGACTGGTATGAAACCATGAACACATATATACATTCAAACGAGATAACCGAAGTAATACATACTATAAATCTCATCTTCATAATATGAAAACTGACAACACGTATATATATATATATATATCCATACAAGATGACTGAAGTAATACATACTACCAATCTTATTTCCATCGGTCTACAGCACAGATGACAGATCCAACAATACCAATAACATATAACACGTTACCGGCCTCACCCGGAAGGAGGTGCTCCTCAGGTCATACTTTACTGGGCGCAAATCGAAAGGGAATGAAGAACTTATCACAATGCGCCACGCTTTGGCGGCTAAGATACGGCGGGAAACGGACATCCTTTTCACACTTTACCGGGCGTAAACCGGAAGGGACGATGAAATCTTTGTCAAGGTGCCATGCTTTGCCGGCTCAATACAACGGGAAATGGACCCCCAAACATCATCACAATAAAACATAATCACGCTAACCGACATCAATAATACACAGTGTAATACATACACCTAGTCCGATCACCACCATAATAATCACTATCAGTTAATTACATTAACTCATTTCTTTTAAAATATACTCTGCGAACCACCGTTCCACACGGGTTTTCCTTTATTTTAAACATTCCCAAATTTATAACTCAACAATGGAGTTGTCTATTTACAATGTTCACTTACAACAAACAACAAATCATCTCATATCACATAGTCCATCCTGCAATAGTACACATGGCATATATTTAACAAATACCATCCTCCACTAATGGCCAACGACAAAACTCTAGACACCAACTACATAATCCGAAATAATAAATACACCCATAGGTAATTCCATACTCCCATTCATTGCAACCCTCATGTTTTATAAAAAAAAAGTAATTAGTTCCATTTTGTTTTGAAAATAAAACCTCATTACTCCAAATTCCAACAAACACCACAAAGGCCGCGTCTACCAACATTAATCCAAAACCCCAATCATTCACAAACAACCACATCATAACCCCATGTCTACTTAACATTAAACTTCTCTTTGATATTCCAATTTAATAAACGAAATGCCAAACCTTACCAATTTATATCCTAAACATGATTTATAACCCACAACCAATTATACACATAATCCACAAACTCACCAATGTAAACCCAAATCCACCCATATACTTTTTAACAAAAACCAACAATAAACTATGTTTTTAAATGCCATAAAAATTACCACAAGAGTATCTATAGTGAGGTATTGAAAAAAAGCTCAAACATCCCTACCTCTTGAAGTGAAGGGAAGAGAAGCCGAAAATCCACCGGCGACAAAAACAGGATCCGCTCAGATCAAAAGGAAACCCCTGCGACCGTTTACGTTTTGATCTATAGGACTAGGGATAGAAAATGGAAGTTTACAATGATCGCTCGAGCGCAGGAAGTGTCGCTCAAGCGCAGAAGAAAAATTTTGGGCAATAACAGCTTGAGAAACAAGTCACCAACCTATTCCTAACACAACCAAGACACTCTAATAACCAAACCCAATAAACAATGAGTAGAAGCAAGACATGAACAACCAAAAAGCCAATGAAACCCGGATCCAAAACATCAATGGGTCGGATTCAAACCAAGATCGCAATAGGGTGATACTATCTTAATTTTTAAAATTGGCAACAAATTCTTATTTTTTTCATCTATATTTTTGCTCACAAAAAAATAACTACATTAATCATCTTTTTTTTTTCTTATTTAATTATTATTATTATTATTTTTCTTTTATGGAGAGAGGTTTTGGCCTTCGATTTTTCCGAAATGAGTGCTTTAGAGAAAAAGTGAAGAGTTGGTTCAAAAAAGAAGAAAAAAGTACTTAGTGCAAGAGGGGGCTTGACTGTGAGAAAGAATAGTAGCCTTGCAAAATGTGTCTTTTTTCGATAACAATGCTTGCATGCACAAAGGGCTTAAATGTGAGAGAGAATAGAGGAGCTTGAGTTCGAAATAGAAGAGATGATTTATAGAGATTGTTTTCTCGAGTCACGACTTCAATACTTGTGAGAAAGGAGGCTCAAGGGCGAGAGAGAAAGGAGGGTGTCACACCCGAAAATTTACACAATAAGGATTTGTCAACTACCATTGTATAATGTAAACGTACGTAAGTCTCAATATTAGCATCATTCTCAAATCTCCAACATTTATATTCAAAACCATCAAGAGATTTACAAAAGAATATTCCACATGCGACTATGCATTCAACATCCCTGGTATATGAATCTATAGCATGTGGCATAGTAAGTCCAATATGAATCAATGCCCTAAAGGGCTACAAATTCCAAGGCTTAAGCTTGGTTACACAAAAGTGGTTCTCGAACCCATACATATAAAGCCCTTGGCTTGTCAAAAATAATTACAACAAAGAAAAGAGCCTTGTGCTCTCAAAACATATTCCACGCCAATAACTCGGCAGGATCACCACATCCTTTCCTGCACAAAATCCCATAGGGTGAGCATAAAGCCTAGTAGGAAAATATTAACAAAGTATATACATTTTATACAATCTCATAGGATGAATACATATGCCATTCCATGTTCAAAAACATATTTCTTTATCTTTGAAACTTTTATGCATAATGTAATATTGAGAATTTAACAATTCAATAGTTACAATGCAATTAAAAGGGGTGGTAAATACGACTCAAGCAAATCCCTAGGGTTAGTGTCTGCAAGTAGGCGTATCAAGCACTACCAAATCCTACCTTACTGGTTTCTAACCGGAGGACTTAGGCACCCGTAAGTGCGTGTTTCTGGTTTTACACTAAGGACACTTAGGCTAACTTAATTCTCAAACTATACCCCCTAACAGGATTTTCCACCGTATTTACCCCCAAAATAAATCAATATGATTTTGTTTCACAAAACAATTTCCTTTCTCAAAATAATATTTTTTTCCAATGCAATATTCAAAATCAATTGTATTAATGACAAAAATGGAATGGCTATGCAAATGTCTAATGCCATAATAAAGTTCCATTTAAACATCTGAACAATGCCATTTCGAAAGGAGAAAATAATTAAATCAAGTGCCAATACAATATATTTCTATATCAATGCTTTGAAACTTCATAATTCATCCGCACAATCCTCCATTGTGATCAAATTCCATATCTCTTATCAATATAACATCATAGTATATTTTTCCAAGAGACTATAACAATATCAACATTCATGTATTCTCCACATGTTAAATATCGTTTTCTAAACCCGGTTTTTCCAAGACAAACAAATGATAAGTCTTAAAACCAACTATTCTCATTTCCTTCATGAAATTCCCTCATTTGATACAACTACAGGAATTTCTCCATCTTTTCTTCACATGGCAATTTATCAAGTATCAATTTCACAATATCACAATTTTTTCCCCAAAATCTCCAAATTCTAGGATTTTTGCCAAAACAAGATTTTTGCTCCATTTTTGAAAAGATTTTTCCAAAACAACACCCACACCTTAAAACATACTCATATTCTCAAAAGTTTTGGAAAAAGATAGATGAAATCAACTTCTAACATCATCTAGGGTTCAACAACCCAAAATCATAACTCAAAACAAGATGAAATTCTCAAAACAAGTATAAACTTGCAAAAATGTATATATAACTCAAAGATTATCCCTACCTCAAGCTTGAGAGGTGAAGAGGAAGCAAACCTTAGAAATCGTCGTTGGCGAAAACATGGTCCAATCGGTTATATATGTAGCCCTCGTCGCTGTCACGACCCAAACCCGCCTATATCGGTCGTGTCATGATTGGCTAGTAACCATAGGTTACCTACGACCTCTATAAACAAAATCCATGAAATATAAAGTACGGGGCTTAGCAGAAGTATAACATAACATGAAAATTATCCATTGAACCGTGCGTAAAAGAAAAGAACTTCATATCAAGACTGTACAACCATTCAATAAGTAAGTGCATACATTATGAAAGTTTTTAAAACAACACCCAACCCACAATTACCAAAAACTTTACTATTCATACATTCACAAAAACCCCTATACCAAAAATCAAACTAAGAGTCCATAACAAAAAAGGAGTTTAGACTTTGCTTGGCTCCATACGAGTCCAAGTTGGCTTCTTCTCGGGAGCTCTACAAAAGGCTGACCACTAGGTGACTCCGAGGCAACTTCTATCCCTGATGCTTAACTGGCTCACCTACACATATATACATAAATAGTGAGCTAATGCCTAATGAGTAATAACAGAATAAAGGGGTATGAATGAAGTTCAACACCATTACAAATATCAATTAGATTAGCCATCATATTAATCCTTTGCAATAACAAAACCATTGTTTGATAGCATTTTCAATACAATTCCAATTTCAATACAATTCTCAATAGCAATACTCACTCAATGACAAATTTATGTGGTACATCCAATAGAGTAACAATGTATCAGTAACAATGGAACCTCAAGGGTCAATCAATGGGACCACAATGGGTCAATTAATGTATCTTATCCAATGTGACCAGTAAGGTCTAACAACAGAGATCTCTGTATTTCAATTATCCAATGGGTCACATTATTGTTTCCCTTGGGCGAGGGCCAATGGGCCATGGTATTATATCCTCCAGGCAAGGGCCTATTAAACAATGGGCCATAGTATTAATTTTCCCCAGGCAAGGGCCTATTTAACAATGGGCCATGGTATTAATTTTCCCCAAGCAAGGGCCTCGCTAAATGATGCCATGAGTTTACTTTCAAAAATAAACTTCATTCATTAGTAACGAATAGTACTTCAATAAGCCATTCAATCAATCATGTATCTATTTTGATAACAATAACATTTTTGAAAATAAATATCACTTGAACATATCTTTATAAAGTTATTACTCACAGTGGGTTACGTTGCCAATAGACCTCGAATGTCCACCTATACAAAACACATAATAAAAATACAATTGAAGCACCATTCGATATCCATTTCACTTAATTCAATTCTCCTCATGTGTTTTTAACTCATTCCATGTATATATGAGTTCAATTGGTGTCTAAGAGTACTTGAAATGACATGAGGATGCAAGTACGCACTTAAAAGAGTTAATTAAAATTTGTTGAGACAAGGTCCTTGCTCGAGCGCCACTTTGGTCGCTTGAGCGGTCTGCAAAACTCTGTAAAAGTACTGGTTGCATGTTTTTTTATGCTCGAGCGAGCTTCCTGTCGCTTGAGCGAAGAGTAAAGCAAAATAGGGTTCGCTTGAGTGTAGCTTTGGATGCTCAAGCCACCGTGCAATTCTCTGCAGAACTTCTAGGAGCTTGATTTTTACACTCGAGTGACACTTTCTTCGCTCGAGCGAACATGTCGAATTCTGGTATTTTCATAACTGTGTTTGAAGTTCAAATTTGATATTTAAAGGTCCAAAACTCGTGTTTTTGATACAAAAACATGGAGAAACATCATAAAACATGGAAACATAGTTAATTTGAAACCAATTACTCAAAATCATGGACCCAATTCTCAAAATCAAACTTAGATCATAAAATTGGAACCATACATGACATTAATCACACTCTTTTCTTCTCAAAACATAGCAAAATGACATGATATGTATGAAACCATGAAAAACCTTCAAGTTTATGCTTTCTAGACCTCGTGCATGTATGAAATTCAAGAAATCTCAACTCAAAAACAAAGGATCAAGCATGCATGTGTATAATTCAAATCAAATTCATCATATTCATGGTAATTCATGTTTAATCCCACTTAACTCATGCAAATGATCCTACAACTCCATGAACTTGGTTCCTACATGACTTAATTCTAAGAATTTAGGATGAATTTCATACCTAATGTGTGAATTCAAGTGTGTTCTGGCTCCAATCTTCAAATCTTCCACAAAGTCTCTACAATGCTCCTTGTTCTCTCTCTAAATGTTGAGTTCTCTTTCCTTCTATCTCAAAATCTTAGCCCAAATGTTTGTATATGTGAGTTCATGACGTGCATTAGGCTTATATAGGGTGTAATTAGCTTAACTTAATCAAAGTTGATTAAGGTTAATTAATTAGGCTTAATTCTAACTAAGTTCAATCAGTTTATTCTAATTATTTTAATCCAAATCGAATTTTGACAAAAGTTGCCATAAAATTCTAAATGTTCTAATTAGCCTATTGGGCTAGTCAATTTCAGCTTCTGGAGCCATTTGGGCTTTCAATTTCTGATTCTAATTCGATAAGTGAACATATATTCCATGTAATAATAGATAACTACAAAGTTTAGCATGTAAACACATAATTAAACACACAATCATACGGAGGTTAGGGCCATCATAATCGCCCTTTTCGATTTGGTGTAAAAAGCTCCCTCGAACTCTTGAAGATTTGAGCTAAATCTTAGAGAGAAGTTGGATTTGGGTGTGTTTTTAGAGAGAAAGAAGATAAAAGATAAATATAGAGAGAGGGGAGAGAAAAATCTGTGTAAAATAAATTTTGGCATCAGTTTTGAGGAAAAAAACATGAGTTTCGAGATAGATGCGTCAAAATTTGCTCAAGGGGTTTCAATCCCACACGAGCAGAATTCCCAATCCGCACGAGTGGAAATTTTTGCCTAAAGAGAGGATTGCTCCAAAGAATTGCCCAGAAAAATCACCCAAAATCTGCTCGAGTGATTTTCTGCCCCAGAAAACCTAAAAAATTTGAAAAACCCTGTAAGGATCTGCTCGAGCAGTTTTCAATTCTGCACAAGTGGTTTTGCCCAGAACTTAGAAAGTGATTTTGCAAACCAAGGCAAATTCCAATGTTGAAAACTTAGAGTTTACAACCCGAAAAAGTTATGAGAGGTTAAGTAAGAGTAGAAAGGGAATCTTAATGACCCGATACGGTAAACCAAACACTGAAAGAAAAAGCATACTACCCTACTACACAATACTATTCAAGCCTCAAAACCCGGGACATCACAGAGGGTTTGTAGATGGTGTTTTTTTGGGTCATGTTTTTAGTATTTGTGTACATGAAAGTGAGTGATTAAGGTGAGAGTGTCTATTGGGGTCACAATTTCAGTGCTCTGACAATATTTTAATAAAGAAAAATAATTAGTGATAAAATATTTTCGTCTCCTCAAACTCATATGTTCATTGCCTAATCAATAAAAATACAAAAACAAAGTTGTTTGGGAATGGAGAATTTATTAATGATGAAATATTTTCGTCTCCCTCAACTTAACCTTATGAGACGAAAATATATTCGTCGTGCAATCAATCAAAGGCCCTATTTGGGAACCCAGGTTTGGGGCTAAAATAGCCTCAAACACTAAAAAAGCTAAATAGCCTCAAATAGTAACCTAAGCCACTGACCTATATTAAAATAAAAATAAAAAAGTAACCTTAGCCATTGTCACGTTGATAACCTACCACTGTCACATTGATAGCCTATCCCACAGGTAATAAATGACAATTTTTCCCTTTTTGACTAATTTTGAAAAAAGTGAGATTAGGGACAAATTTGTCATTCAACACTGTTGCAAACCCTCACCACCCCTACATACACGTGGGGGTCAAAGAGAGGAGGCAAAAAAAAAGAATATATATTTTTTTTTTAGACCAATCAGCACCCACTGGGGGTGCTGGGGCTCTCTCCCATTTTCCTTTGTCATTTCAGCCTCAAACATCATTTCAAACACATTTTTCAATATAATAATTAATCAAAAAATTCAACCCAATTTCCCAAACACAAAAACTAAAATAGCCTATTAAAATAGCCATATAGCCAAAAAACCAAAAAAGTAGCCACTTTCCAAATGAGGCCAAAATACAATAAAATACATAGAGAATTTATTAGTGACGAAATATTTTTGTCTCTCAAAACATATCCTTTCGAGACAAAAATATATTTGTTGCCCAATTAACGGAAAGATAAAACGAGCATGGAGAGTTTATTGTGACAATATTTTTGTCTCCTATAACTTATCCTTCCTAGACAAAAAATATATTTGTCACCAAATAAATAAGAAAATGAAACGACATTGTCTAATAAGTTTGGAATTTATTGGTGTTGAATTCCTTTTGTCGCAAAAAAAATTAAATTTTGTGACAAAAATGTTCTTCTCCAATGAGCTAAAATAATTGGCGCCAACGAGGAAAAAATTAGTGTCTCATTTTTTCTGACGAATTTATTTTTTCGTCTTTTATAGTTTTGAGAAAAATTAAAAGAAATGACAGAAGTAATATTTTGTCATGTTTGGGTTACATTCTAAATAAAAATAAATTTTATCATCAAATTTCGTCACAATAGCCTAGATTTGTTGTAGTGTGAATATATATTATCGCTCTCATTTTGAAATTTATGAGATTATATCTGTTGAGTAGAAATATTTGTTTTGGGTTATCAATGGAGGATAACTTTGATTGTTGTAGAAATTGTATGAGGATTAGGTTAATTGAAACTAATTACTCATACATTTTGCATCAAGCATTGTTTCATACTTAAACATTGAAAATGTATTATTTTCGAGAAAATGGGTGTATACTTTGGTGAATCTAGTTAGGGGGTACGGTTGTGGTTTATATTGTTGGCCTATGTGTCCTTGGTGAAAGTCTAGAAACTCACGCGGTTAGGTGCCAATCCTTTTGGTTAGTATTAGTAAAATGGCTTTGGTAGTGCTTGTATAGCCTACTAGCAGACACGTAGCTAGAGATTCCCAATATTTTGTATTCACTACTTTGTTTTTTAACTTGAAAAGTATTATTTATTGAATCGAATCACATATAATTGAGACATGACATAGTTTTGAAAGAGAAAGCATAATGTTTTGAAGGATGACATTACATTCCATTCACCACATGACCTTGTTAAGTTTCATACGTTGTGTTTGAGTATCTCTACTGGGCTTTAGCTTATCCTACGTGGAAAGCAACTTTTAGATACTGATGATATGCCTCCACCAAGGACTTAGCTTTGGGAGGACCGTAGAGCTAAACGCTTATTTTTGTTTCTTTCATTGTAAATATCTTTTGTACAAGCCTCGGGCTTTTTAATTGTTTTGGATTTGATCCACCTTGTTGTAAGCAAGTAATGTCTTGGATAGATGTTGCCATTAAGGCATAAACTTATCTGTATTCCCTTTTATTTTTAGTTCACCCATGCATGGAATATGCCACAGATTCAGGACCTAGGATTTATGAATGTATATATGCATATGTCATCTTTTGTACGGTAAAGGAATATAAATGAAAGGTTAATATTTTGCAAGTTTATGTTTTTCTATTGAACATCATGAGACAGGTTTTGTTATTATTTCGGGGTGTTATAACTTGATTTCAGAGCTACTAAGTTTGAATATTTTAGGATCATGAGACGTAGTTTTTACTACAATGGGTTTATCTCGCTATATAATGTTAGAAGTAGACCTGGTATGCTATGTGATAACATATTTATATGACTAGATGAGTATGAGATTTGGTTTCTAAGATATTAATTGGATTTGCAACTTTCTAAAAGTCCTATTAGAAGAGCACTTGATCATCGTTTATTCTAACTGGAACTTTGGCAATGTTGTGGAACAATTATTATCTAGAAAGGAAATATTCATTTGTGATTATGTGACACGGTGCTTATGTGGAATGAATTAATCGTTGTCTACTATATTAGGACGTGAGTGATTTAGCCTCGACACATATATAAATGTGTTAAACTATTGTGTTATGTTTATTAAAATGTTAAGACGCGGATGTGGTGGTGGTAGTGGTAAGCATGGCAGGCCTACGCGGCAAGAGGTGCCTATATAGGATAAAATTTTGGTGCAAAAGGAGGCAATTGGTTAGGCCAACATGGCCAAGCCAGTAGGTCAGCAAGCCATGGACGCCTTAGCGGAGCGTTATGGAAATCCATGGACATTTTCATGGCTGAGAATCAAATCCAGGCCCATGTTACAGAAACATGGCCATCATTTCTGAAGAGGGAGTTCTTCTGGTTGAATCTAAATGAGTTTGTTGGGGATTCGAAGGAGCCATTAAAGGCTAATGAATGGCTAGAACAGATGGTGGATACGTTCAAGATGCTTGACATCGAGTGAACGACGGTTTGAGGGTGACCTTGGCGTCTTTCCAACTGAAAGGAGATATGGGTCAGTGGTAGAAGTATGCGCAAGGGTGTATTGGGGTGACTTGGGAGACTTTTGTCAATGCCTTCTAGGATAAGTTTTTCACTACTCACAACAAGAGAGAAATTGAGGGAGCAGTTTTTGAAGCTCAAGTAATTAAACACACTAGTAGCCGAGTTTGAGGCTGTTTTTGCTACTTTGTTGAGGTTTGCACTAGAACTTGTGGCGACAAAAGAATGTCATTGTATTGAGTTAGAGAAGAGGTTGAGGACCAGACTCCTTTTTAGGGTGGCCGAGTCTATGATTAGGGATTACGGTTGTCTCGTGGAGTTGGCGGCCCAATTAAAGATCGTGATCGAAACAGAGGAGAAGCGAATGAGGGGCTCTAGGCAGAGGTCCCAAGATGTTCAGAGGGACGCTAAGGACAATAAACGGCAAAGGGGTTCCACCCCACAGTAGTCCTAGGCCACACAGTTTAGATCACTTTTCCCATACCGAGTTTGGGTTTAGGGAGAGGTAATTAGGGTGGGTTCACTTGTTTCAAGTGTGGTCAGTTGGGCCACAAGTCTTCAGTTTGCCTACAGAGAAGAGGAGGGCAACAAACTGCACCGTCTTCTGCTCGTCCTCAGAGCTAGAGTTAGGGAAGAGGTCAGCCACCAACTTGATATTAGTGAGGGTAGTTGGAGCACTTGAGGAGGTTTTTTTATCAGTCTAGTGGCAAACCTAGTGTGTCTAGTTCGAGATAGACATAGAGCCATCAAGCAGCATAGTCAGCACAGGCACATTGACTCAATCCGTTTATCAGGCCTATGCTCCGAGGAGTGAGCAGGTGGATCAAAGGCCTTCAGGGCATATATATGCTGTTACCATGCCAGATTAGTTGCCAGCACCTTTCATATTGAGGGATAACTTTTTGTTGTTCAACTTTATTGCCAATGTATTGATTGATACTGGTGTATCTCATTCATTTATATTGTTTTCTTTTGCATCTGCTTTGGTATTGAAGTTGAGCTGTTGTAGTCTCCTCTATTGGTTGAGATACTTATTGAGGGTAGAGTGGCATTGGGTCAAGTGTGCTGCACTTGTGAGATTGAGATCGCAGATCGTTGGCTTTCTTTTGATTTTATTGTCCTTGATATGCATGCTTTTGACGTAATTTTGGGTATAGATTGGTTGACTCATTATCGGGCTTCGATAGATTGCCATCGTAGGAGGGTACCGGTGTGTATGCTGTCGGGGGAGTACTTTTGCTTCATGTGTGATTGCGGTGATAGTTCTACTCCTCCGTTGTATGACCTTAAGGGTCGAAGAGAGTTGAGTTTTCTTTTTGCCATCACAGTAGTCGATGAGGGTAGTACATTTCGTGGTGAATTGCCAAAAGTAAGTCAAGAATATCCAAATGTTTTTCTGAAAGATCTCACAAAGTTTCCACCACATAGAGAGATTGAGTTCTCAATTGACTTAGTGCCAGGTATGGCTTCGATTTCCATCACACTGTATAGGTTTGCACTAGCCAAATTATGTGAGTTGAAGGTGCAACTTCAAGACTTGCTAGATACGGGCTTTATTTGCCCAAGTACATCGCCTTGTGGAGCACTGACTCTTTTTATAAAGAAGAAAGATGGCCCATTGCGACTGTGCATCGACTACCAGAAGTTGAACCGGGTAACTGTTAAGAATAAGTATCTATTACCGCGAATAGATGATTTATTTGACCAATTAAAGGGGTCTCGTTGTTTCTCTAAGATTGATTTGAGATCGAGGTATCACCAGTTGAGGGTAAAGGAAGATGATATTTAGAAAACGATATTCCATACGCAGTATGGCCATTGCGAGTTCTTAGTAATGCCTTTTGGATTGACCAATGTATTGGCTTTGTTTGTGGACTTGATGAATCGAGTCTTTCATGAGTTCTTAGATCAATTCTTAGTTATCTTCGTCGATGACATATTAGTCTACTTACCCTCCGAAGAGGAATACGAGGAACACTTGCGAGTTGTACTTGAGTTTTTTAGAGCACACTAGTTATATGCTAAGTTTGAGAAGTGTGAGTTTTGGTTCAGTGAAGTTTAAGTTCGTAGGTCATGTAGTGTCCAAGGAAGGGGTGACTGTGGATTCATCCAAAATAGACGTAGTACAAGATTAGGAGCAACCTAAGAACGCCTTTGAGATCCAGAGTTTCACGAGCTTAGCCAGATACTATTGACGTTTTGTGAAAGACTTTTCTAGATTGGCCTCACCATTGACTAAATTGACGAGGAAAGGGGTTAGATTTGTGAGGAGTGAGACTTATAAAAAGTTGTTTCAAAAGCTTAAGGTTGACTCACCATTACTCCAGTTTTGATCATTTCGTAAAGGGGTTTGGCTTATTCAATTTATTGCGATGCATCTCAAGAAGGTTTGGGTTGTGTATTGATGCAAGAATAGAGGTGGTAGCATACGGTTCACTGCAGTTGAAAACACACGAGAGAAACTATCCTACTCACAACTTAGAATTAACAGTAGTAATAGTTGCCTTAAAATTCTGGAAGCATTACTTATACGGGGAGAGATTTGAAGTGTTTTCTGATAACAAGGGTTTGAAATGCCTATTCTCACAGAAGGACTTGAATTTGAGGCATAGGAGATGGATGGAGTTTATGGAGGATTATGATTTTAAGTTGTAATATCATATGGAGAAGGCCAGCGAAGTGGCCGATGTTTTAAGTAGGAAGTCCATAAGTAGTGTAGCTAGCATTGTCATTCGAGAGTGGGAGATACTGGGCGCTATTGGCGAGTTTGACTTATACCTAGGTGAATTCGTTGAGTTGGCCACCTTATTTACCGCAGTTGCACAACCTACCTTAGTTAGCCGTGTTATAGAGGCATAATAGTGTGATCATGAAGTAGAGGTTATCCGAGAGAATATATCTAGTGTAAAGGTAGAGAAGGGCTTGAATGTTTATTCTGACTCGAGTGTGAGGTATCTAGACCGTCTTTTTGTGCCAGAATCTTGTAAAGAGGAGCTAATTTGAGAGTTCTATCATTTACGCCTTGTGGTACACCCACAAGGCACAAAGATATATCACGACCTTAGCCACCAGTTTTGGTAGAGGGAGATGAAGAGAGATGTAGCTTCTTTTTTGTTTGTTTGTTTGTTTCGAGATGCCTAACTTGTCAACAAGTGAAGGTCGAACATCAACGACCAGCTGGTTTGTTGCAACCCTTAACTATAGCCGAGTGGAAGTGTAAGCATGTCACGATGGATTTTGTTGTGAGTCTTTCGAGACTTAATGGGAAAATGACGCCGTATGGGTAGTAGTCTATTGGTTAACCAAATCTACACACTTTATACCTATGCGCACGAGTGATTCAGTAGACCACATTGCCAATTTGTATGTTAGAGATATAGTGCGACTTCATGGGATTCCAGTGATTATCGTTTTGGATAGGGATTTATGTTTTACGGCTCGATTGTGGTAGAGCCTATAGGGTTCCTTAGGCACAAAGTTAACTTTTAGTACCGCCTATTATCCTTAGATTGATGGGCAGTCTGAACGCGCCATTGAGATTTTAGAGGACATGCTTCGGGCTTGCGTTCTTGATTTTAAAGGGTCGTGGGAGAGGCACTTACCTTTGGTGAAATTTCCCTATAATAATACTTTTCAGGCGAGTATTGGTATGGCACCTTTTAAGGCCTTGTATGGCTGCCCGTGTAGATCTCCTATGTGTTGGGCTGAGGTAGATGATGCCCCTATGTTAGGTTCGGAATTAGTTCAGGAAACGATGGAGAAGATTGCGCTTATTCGTAAGAAAAGCTATGCCGACCATAGGAGGAGACTTTTATCTTTTGAGGTAGGAGATTTTATGTTTCTAAAAATATCGCCGAGACGGGGTTTGATGAGATTCGAGAATAGCAGAAAGTTGTCTCCTAGATTTATTAGGCCTTTTCAAATTCTACAGTGAATTGGGGAGGTAGCTTATCGTTTGGCCTTGTCGCCCCAACTTTCTAGGGTTCATGACGTATATCATATTTGTATGCTCTGGAAATAAGAACCTGATATTTCATATGTGTTGGATTGGACCGATTTAGAGATAGATGAGGATGTCTCGCATGAAGAGAAGCCAGTCCGGGTGTTAGATACTCGGGATCAAGTCTTGAGGGGAAAGATTATTCCATTGGTTAAGGTGTTGTGGAGACACCATGGAATTGATGAGGCAACTTGGGAGCGCAAGGCAGAAGTCTATGAGAAGTATCTGGACTTGTTTGTTGATATTTGAGCCTTATATTGAAAATTTCATTTATGTTATAATATGTAAACATTATAAATGTTTTGAAGACTCAAATTGTATATTTTGTGGTAAGGAGCATGATTTCTACTATAGTTACTAGTAAGCGTTGTCAATGAGATTAGATCGCCTTGATTATTGTTTTGGTTTAAATTTTGAGGACCAAATTTCTTAAGGGAAGATTATAACAGTTCCAGTTTAGACCCGACCCTTATCACGTTCTTGGATTCGGGATCCGATGTTCTTATTCATTTTCTATGTTCTTTCTTGTCTTGTTGCTGTTAAACTTGGGGTTGTTGGTTGTATTTGAAACAGGTTGGGAGTTAGTTTTTCAAAAGAGTTGCTATCTAGTTCTTTTATTCTTTACTCGAGTAGTGTTTTGGTCGCTCGAGCAGTCTTTGAGATCTTCTAGTATTTTTGTAGGTCTGCAAAACTTTAAGGAGTAGCGTAATCTTCGCTCGAGCTGTTCTTTCTGCACTCGAGCGGTCTTCTGTAGTTTGCAAAACTTTTGGGAGGGGTTATTGTGCACTTGAGTGGTGTTTTTGGTCACTTGAGCGGTCTCACTAATTGTGTTTGACGCTTGAGCGGTGTTTTGGTTGCTCAAGAAGTCTGTGTGTATATCAAATTGGGAAAAAAGGATTTTTAGTCACTTTTTCATTTCCTTATCTCTCTTTAAAACATTTCAAAACCTAATTTCCTCTCCTTATCTCTCTGTTTTTTTTTTCTCTTAAAACCCTCTCATACATCGTAATCCATTGATTTCAACACCATCATGGTTTAGAGTAAAACATAGAGCTCATTGAGGAGGTCATTCTAATCGGAAAAGATTTCATTTTCGGCTCTGCCAAACTTTGATACTTGCTCATTTCCCCTTCTACTCTTAAGGTAGGGATTTCTTCAACCTTGTAATATAATTCTTAACTTTGTCATGTGTTCCTTGTCAAGTATTGAGAATTGGGAGATGAGGAGTTTGATTTAGGGTTCGGATTTCGAAATGTAAAAGATGAGCTTTCAAATGGATTATTGAGAAAAGTTGTGGGGTTGTGTTTATTGTTGAAATATGTCGAAATGTTGGAAATTCCTTCTTTAAATGTGTTTTTGAAAGTAAAGGATGTGTGATTTGAAAATCATTAATGCTTGATTTATGAATAAAAAGGAAAAGATGTGAAGAATGTATCTGTTGATGATGAGAGTGGAGTTGGATATATATTATAGCTCTCATTTTGAAATTTATGAGATTATATTTGTCGAGTAGAAATATTTGTTTTGGGTTATCGGTGGAGGATAACTTTGATTATTGTAGAAATTACATGAAGATTAGGTTAATTGAAATTAATTAATCATACATCTTGCATCAAGCACTGTTTCATACTTAAACATTGAAAAATGTATTGTTTTTGAGAAAAAAAAAAGGGGTGTAAACTTTGGTGAATTTGGTTAGAGGGTGTGGTTGTGTTTTATATTGTTAGCTTGCGTGTCCTTGGTGAAAGTCTAGAAACCCGCATAGTTAAGTGTTAATCTTTCTGGTTAGTATCGGTAAAATGGCTTTGGTAGTACTTGTATAGCTTATTGGCAAACACGGACCTAGAGATTCCCAATGTTTTGTATCTACTTCTTTGTTTTTTAACTTGAAAAGTATTATTTATTGAATTGAATCACATTTAATCACTACTAGAAAATTGACTTTTTGTGACTATTTTTTTGCGACTGCTTGTTTGGCCATCGTAAAAAAATTAAAAAAGAGCTCTAATTTATATTTAACATTTATTTCTCCTATGTTCTTTTATTTATTTGCTCCATTTCCTTAGTTTTGCCCTAGCTTGGCTCGCTCAACCTCTCTCTCTCGCTCTCACTCACCGGTATGAATCTCTCTATCCCTCTTGATCTCAATTGATTGATCTCTCTATATCTCTATCTCTCTCTCTCTCTCTCACGATCTCTCTCGATCTCTCAACCTCTCTCACTATCTCGCTCTCTTTGTATCTGTGTATACATTATCTACTTTCTCTCTCTACAATTTGCGCGATTCGTCGCAGAGAAACCCTAACTCTGCCATGGAAAAGTTCTCTTGGAGCACTCAAATGCAGCAAAGTAAGCTCGCCTCTCATGCGTTTGAACTCTTGCTATTTGATTGAATCGCTTTAATTTAATTTAATTCAATTCTTCTCTTATTTATTTGTATTTCAAATACCTGTGTATAGATTTTGGAGTGATTTGGTACGTATTATATGTGATTGAGTGGAAGTTTGTGATGATATGTTGGACTAATTTTTGGATTTGTTGGCTCTTTTTTGATATTTGTTGCTTCAATCTCTCTATTAATTTGTTTGCTTGCTCAGAAATTGAAGGGAAAAAATGGAAAATGTGATTTTGAACATTTATATTTGGTTGCTTCAATCTCTCCATACTTATCTAGCTTTCTCATATTCTATCTATGATTTTGGATCATTTATGATCTCTCTATGCATCCTTAGGTTTGCAGACTTTGAGTTCAAGTTCTAAGTTCTGAGGTAAACATTCAATCGAAATTCAAGCTGAAACCCTAGCATCTTTTGCACACTCAGCTGGCCAAACTAGTGTTGCCACCATTTCTTCTGCAAGGTAAACGTTACTGATTCAATGTTCATAATCGTATATAGATGATGCAATATTAAATTCTAGGTTAGTTGTTTAGTGCTTTGGATTAGTATTTACTGCCTATACCAGATCAGAATGTGATGTACGTGTATCTATATATATTTGGAATTTTTTTCTGTTATGTTTTTGGTTGTGGGTGTGACTTTTTGGTCCCATCACCAAATAATGAGTTTATAATATATTAACATTTGGCTGCATCATATTCATAGGTCAAAGTTAGGTTGAGTTGAGATTGGTACATTATTAGAAAAGAGTTGTTAAAATCTAGATATAGGTGAGGCAATAGTCATTTGCAGCTATATTGTGGTTTTGATGGCCCACAAATGCTGCCTACAGTTAAAGGGATCTTGCTTACCCTTCTTTAGCAGTACTTAGGTAACAAATTATGCAAACTTATAGCTTTATAATGTCTTACTTATCTGTTAAAGGGATCTTTCCTTTTTCCTCAAACTTGATCCTTATGGGAACATTTGTTCATAAGGGTTTTTTTTTTTTTTTTTTGTGCATCTGTTGGTATAGAATTTGTTAATTTTTATACATAATGTATTATTGATAGCTATATTTTCTCTTAGGCCCATTGAGTCTTCTTCTAACGCAGGTGACACCGAGCAAAAATCTTTCTATAATAGTTATGATGCCCAAACTCATCAAAGGCCTTCTGCAGTCACTTCATTTCTTGTTTCTCAAAATTCTGGAGCTTACTTCCCTACCAAAATTACGTCACTTCAAGACCTGAAAAGAACCAGACCACCTCAGTTACTGTCTACTAATGAAGATTGTGTAAGAAACACTAGGAAGGGCAATACGAGGTAAGTTATTTTATCATGTGCGAAGTATTATTTATCAATAGCATTAAATTTGCTTCTTGTTTCACATAACATGGTGAAACCTATACCTCTATGTTCCCGGTATAGCTATTTCGTGTTATTAGTTTTTATGCAGTGTGTAGACCGCCCGAACTCCGCTCCTCGCGCGAGGGCACGAATTGTAGTTCTAGCTACTACAGTTCGGACTCCTGTCACGGTTCTAAATCTAATCTCACTCTAGAAACCCGTGCAGTTAAGTGTTAATCTTTCTGGTTAGTATCGGTAAAATGGCTTTGGTAGTACTTGTATAGCTTACTGGCAAACACGGACCTAGAGATTCCCAATGTTTTGTATCTACTTCTTTGTTTTTTAACTTGAAAAGTATTATTTATTGAATTGAAGCACATATAATCACTACTAGAAAATTGACTTTTTGTGACTATTGTTTTGCGACTGCTTGTTTGGCCATCGTAAAAAAATTAAAAAAGAGCTCTAATTTATATTTAACATTTATTTTTCTTATTTTCTTTTATTTATTTGCTCCATTTCCTTAGTTTTGCCCTAGCTTGGCTCGCTCAACCTCTCTCTCTTGCTCTCACTCACCGGTATGAATCTCTCTATCCCTCTTGATCTCAATTGATTGATCTCTCTATATCTCTATCTCTCTCTCACGATCTCTCTCGATCTCTCAACCTCTCTCACTATCTCGCTCTCTTTGTATCTGCGTATACATTATCTACTTTCTCTCTCTGCAATTTACGTGATTCGTCGCAGAGAAACCCTAACTCTGCCATGGAAAAGTTCTCTTGGAGCACTCAAATGCAGCAAAGTAAGCTCGCCTCTCATGCATTTGAACTTTTGCTATTTGATTGAATCGCTTTAATTTAATTCAATTCTTCTCTTATTTATTTGTATTTCAAATACCTGTGTATAGATTTTGGAGTGATTTGGTATGTATTATATGTGATTGAGTGGAAGTTTGTGATGATATGTTGGACTAATTTTTGGATTTGTTAGCTCTTTTTTGATATTTGTTGCTTCAATCTCTCTATTAATTTGTTTGCTTGCTCAAAAATTGAAGGGAAAAAATGGAAAATGTGATTTTGAACATTTATATTTGGTTGCTTCAATCTCTCCATACTTATCTAGCTTTCTCATATTCTATCTATGATTTTGGATCATTTATGATCTCTCTATGCATCCTTAGGTTTGCAGACTTTGAGTTCAAGTTCTAAGTTCTGAGGTAAACATTCAATCGAAATTCAAGCTGAAACCCTAGCATCTTTTGCACACTCAGCAGGCCAAACTAGTGTTGCCACCATTTCTTCTGCAAGGTAAACTTTACCGTTAAATTTCAATTTATGTTCATAATCATGTATAGATGATGAAATATTAAATTCTAGGTTAGCTGTTTGGTGCTTTGGATAGATGATTGATAATAAGGGATTTATGCTACTTGAGCCTTGATTTGTTAAAATTCATACAAAAAACTTTACAAGAATGATGTGGCAATGCTCGGAGAAGAAATTTAGATTTAGTACTATTGGTATTGATTGTATAATTCTACATAACGTTTAATGGATCTCTCTCTGCCCAATGGCAGTGCTTACTTCAACTGCTTATCCCTAAAAACCTTGTGCGTCTATTATGGTTGATCTTTTTGCCTGATAATTTGGCAACTGTATTGTAGTTGGAGCTTACATAGCATGGAATGATTGCTTGAAGTTTGAGTTTTGGATCTGATATGTACTCTTAACTTGCAGTGACAGAAGACTTCTTCTGCCCGTTCTGCTTGGTAAAATGTGCAAGCTTTAAGGTAAACAGATGTTGATTTCTATTCATACTCCCCCTTGCTTGGATTGAATTGAACAAAGAATATCTAGATTTATGGGTTCATTCTAACAAATATATCAACTTCTGTACAGGGTCTGCAATATCACTTGCCCTCATCCCATGATCTATTCAATTTGAGTTTTGGGTTGGTAAACTTCAGTAATCTGGGATAGCATTCAATCATTTAGTTCTGTCAAACCATAGCTATTGACAGCATTGATATTCTCTAGGTCATCGAAGATTATCAAGCTGTAAACGTTTCTGTGAAAACAGATATATGGAGACCTGAGGTCAGATGCTATTTCTATATTGAAAAGTGTCTATTGGAGATTGGTTTAGTATTTAATCAATTGTTGACATCTGCATAAATGTTTGAGTGCATATAACTATAGATGTGCATATATTTTATATATAAGGGGGCATGTTCTGGCCAGAGTTGCATACTTTTCTTGATGAGAAAAGGTTAGTAAGGTGCAAATCTGCAGTTGCATCATCTGCCGTACTTCCTGGTGAAGTCTCTCTTTGGGAAGTTTCAATTAATTTTTCAGTACATTAGCTTCCAGATACACTATCGAAGGATTTTAGATGTAGGTGGTTGGTCTAAATTCCGCTACATGGTCATCCTGCCACTGACATTGGTGATAAAAGCTTTTTCATATTTTTTTTTTTATAGCTTAACTGAATGCATGTCCACTACTCCACCTTTATTTGTTGACAGATGCATTATGGCCAAAATCAGGCGAATGTTTTATTATGATGTGAGCTTGAAAGGAATTTACTATGTTTATTGATTTTTTTCCCCATTATGTTCTGCTCAGATTGTTGTAGATGGTGTTGATCCTAAGCAACAAACATTTTTCTTTTGGTAAGTTATCTATAAATATAAAATTTTGTTGTTTGACTATTGAATTGATAAATTGCTTCTGCTTATTTATATATTTTTTAATTGCTTTTGTTAGTTTGAGTGCCAATGACCTTAAATGAATGAACATAATTTGTATATAGTTCAAAGCCACTAAGACGCAGAAAACCAAAAAACTTAGTTCAAAATGCAAAGCATGTGCATCCACTCGTCTTGGATTTTGACTTTCTTGTCGCATTGAATGAGCTTTTGGACAAAACTGATGGTACGTGAGTTTTTCTTATGGTTATTTCTTTAATTTTATTGATTGGCAAGCCTTCTGAAGTTGTATTAGGAAACTGGTGTATGGATCCTTATGTATGTCTTATGTGAATCAATTGTTTCCAAATAATAATCTTTCATAGACTTGCCTTTGGGGCTGAAATGACAAATAAGCTGTTCATTTGCTGTAAATGTGGACATTGAGTAGTTGTGATGCATGATTTTCATTCATCTTTGCCAAGAGTTCTTAGGTGTATCCATTCAACTAGATTTTGATGCACTTCATAATCATGGTATAAAAAGGGGGGTTCATCTGGTAAGAAAAACTTGTGATGCTTATATCATATCCTCAAAAGTTATGTTACATGGACTCTTTTAAATTTGGGAAGTATTGCATCGGACACTTGGAACTTGAGTAAAGGAATAATATATGCATCCATTAAATATGCCTAAGTGGCCGAGTTTACTTGTAACAAGTTATAAGACTCCCATTTTATTTACAAAATACCATATGTTAATTATGTTCATTTTTCAAACATTTTAGTTTATTCATTAGTCTGATTGGATTGGGTGACCATTTTCTTGTCTATTTATTTGTGCAAATTACGAATTGGCATCTATATTTTTGTAATTTACTCCAAGCAAAAGAATTTACAGAATGACCTCTTTTTTTATTTTGACAATTTCTTTTGAAATAGTTTTATTTGATTATTTCAAGTTAAACTAACACATTAATGTGCATTACATTTTCAAGTCAAGTTTGATATATGTTTTTGCAGGTTTTTTGAAGGAGTAGTTGATATGATCGAGCGGGTGATGTTGGGAGCCAAACCAAGATTCTATTGCTCTTTTTTTTTTGAAGACTTGAATCTTTTAGTACAATGTATTTTAAGGATAATTGATAGATATTTGTTTTGCATGTATGAAAGTTTATATTTTGTTTGCACACTTGTATATATATATGTGAATATAGTTTAATATTTCTATTATAAATTTAATTAATTTGTTAATTTTGTTATTTTTCATTAAAAAAAATTGTTAGATGCTTGCAATTGATTTTTTTTTTTGTAGCAATCGTATATATGATTGTTATAATAAATAATTATTTGCGGCGGTAAAAAAAAAAGTCGCTAAAAGTGTGTTGTGTTTTTTTGCGACCGCAAAATAACTGTCACAAAAAGTAGTTTTGGCAGTCACAAATAACTTGCGACCGTTGTTTTGCCGTCGCAAAAAGTATTTGCCACCCCCATATTTGCATCCCCTATTTGCAGTCGCATGGGCCGTCGCAAAACGTCTTTTGCGACTGTATTTTTATTAGTTGTGACAGCTTGTGACGGTCACAAAAAGTACTTTTTCTAGCAGTGAATTAAGACATGGTATAGTTTTGAAAGAGAAAGCATAATGTTTTGAAGGATGGCATGCATTGCATTCGCCATATGACCTTGTTAAGTTTCATACGTCATGTTTGAGTAACTCTACTGGGTTTTAACTTACCCCACGTAGAAAACAACTTTTAGATACTGATGATATGTCTCCACTAAGGAATTAGCTAGGGAGGACTATGGAGTTGAAGGCTCATTTTTGTTTCTTTCAATGTAAATTTCTTTTGTATAAGTCTCGAGCTTTTTAATTTTTTTGGATTTGATCTACGTTGTTGTAACCAAGTAATATCTTGAAAAGATGTAGCCATTAAGACATAAACTTATATGTATTCCCTTTTATTTTCAGTTCACCCATGCATGGCATATGCTATAGATTTAGGATTTAGGATTTATGAATATATATATGCATATGTCATCTTTTGTACAGTAAAGGAATATAAATGAAAGGCTAATATTTTACAAGTTTATGCTTTTCTGTTGAATATCATGAGACATGTTTTGTTATTATTTCGGGGCGTTACAAAACATTTCAGGTTTTGATGATGTGCCTCCATCCAGTTGGAGGTTGGTGAAGATCTTGATGGAACACAAAAGCTCACTTTGAATGTTTTATGTGATCATAATCACTGGGCTTATGTGTTTGGGATATAATTTCACTTATTTGTAATCGAAGTTCTCACCTTCAAAGATGTAAGCCCCTTTGGGCAATTTGTTGTATTTCTTCTATTTCATATAATGTTTTATGTATTGTTAAATTAAACTATTACAAAAAAGAACTTTAATATTAGATATTATACTTTAATTTGTACTATTTTATTTTTTTTAATGCCTACCTGATGACAGGAAATTGGACATTAAATAAAGTATTGGTAATTATAGTTTGGGTTAAAATTATCGGGGCGTAACATTTTGATTTACATTTTCATTTTTCATAAAATTTATATTTTTAAAATCCTATTGAAAGTCTTTCAAACAACATCCATGAATAATATGAAATGAGTTATATAGGACTACCAAACTTTGGGGTACTACAAAAAAATTGATTTTTTACGACGGTAAAATGCCGTCACAAATACTCAAAATGCCGTCTCAAAAGGTTTTTTGCGACGGTAAGTGGCCTTTTGTGACGGCACGTGGGGGGTCGCAACAGAAGGGGTTGCAAAAGGGTTTTAGCGACGGTATAACGCCGTCGCCTTTGGTTTGCGACGGCAAAGAAGCCTTTTTGCGACGGAAAAATGCCGTCGCCATTAACGCGTGAAAATCTGACTTTTTTTGAAACGACACTGTTTTGCCGTCGCTAAAAAGGGTATTTGGGATAGCACAAGTACCGTCGCTAAAGGGTTATTTGAGACAGCACTTGTTGCCGTCGCTAAAGTTCTATTGGCGACGGCAAATTACACCGTCGCTAAAAGTCATCATTTTCAACCAAATACCTTATCTTTTGCGACAGCATTACTGCCGTCGCAAAAAACCCCTATTTGAGACGGTGAATAGGCTGCCGTCTCAAAAAAATAATAATAAAATAAAATAAAAAATAATTTATATATCATATTAGATAGATATATGTGCATGTGACCAATTGAGCACTCAATCTTGTGATGTAAATCAGTCAAGCATGAGTATTCTAAAGAACAATTTATATTAGTAAAAAAACTTGTCCCAAAAATATTATAGAAGCAAGAACAGGGCCGCATGCACTACAGGCAATGTATATAACCATCTGTCATTGTCTATCCTTATTTTTTACAGCACATCAGAGCTTCTTTTCCAAGCTATTTTTCTTGTACTCATCTCTAACTACCACTTAACACAAACACTAAACTGAGTATAACCCCTGCAGCAACAGCATGAAGAATACGGTCCTTGCACTTCACATATCTGATACAGACCAAAGATATGCTTCGTGAAATTTTGAAAATCTTTTTTGCTTAGAAAATAAATAAGATACACTTTAGACTAAAGTTTTAAAATCAAATAATTCATTAAAAATGGAAGACGATGGACTACAAACCAAGCCTCTCGAATCTGGTTTTCCAACCGTAGTCTGACAAGCAAGCCTCCAATTTTTTGGATTCTGCAATTAGTTGTGTACAATTAGCACAAACATTAGACACGTTTTTTGCCGAACCAAGTAAACTAACACAAACATCACAGACTCGTAGAATTAAAGGTTTTTTTTATTTTATATATTTTTAGTGGTATATTTAGATGACTGCAAATGATCTGTTAAATACCCTTTTAAGTTTTTCCTTCTCTTTGTCTGTTCGAGGGTTTAGTAGCTCCTTCCCTTCAACGACCTAACAAAGACAAAAAAAGAAAAAATCTTTAGAATATAAAAAATAAAAAACCATCACAACACAAGTGATGCATTGTCACATTTCTTAACCTTCCACGTGAGATTGCACCAATAATTATGAAGCTATACCCAAATGATGTCAGTGATAATAACATCATTTTTATAAGTAATAATGCTACATGCACAACTTTATAGAAACGTGCGCAGAAAAATCAATGTGTGTTCCAAATTCATCTTACTTGGCAACACATTTACTTTTTTGTGCTATTTTTTTTTTAAGAATTATGATTAGGACTCTGCTTGGTTAGTAATAATAAATTCGAAATCAATAACTCACCTCTACAATGCATGTCCCACAAGTTCCTCCTCCCCCACAATTTAGCAGAGGTCTGGATTGAAAATTCAAAACACATAAACCATATTTCAGCTATTCATTAGCTCAAATACTGCACTTTCAGTGTATCACTTTGAATAAATTGACAAGCAAAATTGATATAATGAACTAAAAAGACAAAATGGACACGAGGCAAATTATAAGAACAGTGGGTATAATTAATCATTTTTTTTTTCACTTTCAAAACAAAACAATTGAGCCTTTCTTCACTTTCAAAACTTGTTAATGTAGTTGCAGAATGTCAAAAGAGAGAGGGGGGCCTTACTTACATATGGTCCATACAATTCAATATAAGAATCCAACATAATGTCCCTAAGTTTCTGCCCACCACAAGCTACTCGAAAGTGCACATTCGGTGTTCCATCAGGAAGCAACACAGACTTCAAAAAACACAAAACTCATTAGCAAACTTCCATTTCACACCTACATAGCACATAAATTAATAGTTCCTCAAAAAAAGAAATTACATGTAGATACTAGAATTAAAAATGCAACATATGAACTTACACTGACAAATGCAAAATTGATAGCAGGTGGTTCCTCAGGTGGTTCCATGCCTCCATTAATTCCTGAGAGATAGATCCAACACATTTCAAATTCAACAACAATACATGCCTAGAAAAATTATTCGGAAAATTACTTCGAAAATGTGCGGAATACATCATTTTAGATGTAGTTCATGTTACACAAATTTAAATTTACATTATACTCCTTCACTTTTGGGATACCTTTCGAGGTAAAAATTATTGGGTTTTGATTCTTCTTGTTCTTCTTATGTCGATCTTTAAATTGAAAAACAATATTCAGCTTTGAACCAAAACAGTTGCATAATAGAATTATGGGTAATCTATTGAAATCCAGGCTGGTTTATTAAAGAGAACAAAAACAAATGAGAAGAATATACACACAAATACAATATATATTCATGATTATATATATATATATATTCATGATTATATATCCATGTGTTGGAATCTAATACCATGTTGAAAAATAATAATTTATTCTGTTTAGGATGCTAACAGAACATGATGGGTACTAAAAAATAATAAGAAAACTCAATATTATGTGTGAAAATAAGATAAATTAAGGGTTTATGGGGGTGTATGACTAGCCATTGCGAAAATTAATGAAAAGAATAGAGAACACATGCATGTACCATACATAGAAAGAAAGAGAAAGAAAGCAACTTTCACTTACTTTTCACAAGCACCCTTCCTAAACTTTTCAGCCTGACAAATTTTTGCACCTGTCATACCATTATATATATATAGAGAGAGCAGTACCAGTATATATATATGTATATAGAAAGAACAAAGAGAGAGTGAAATTTCTACCTTGGCCCCTCCTAAGTATAATTTCTAATTCCACCCTTGATTCTGCCCTATGCGAAGGTATAGATGGAGTGTAGTAACTCTTCAATTCAATTCAAGTGCTCACAAGTTGTCATGACTTAAATTTTAAAATGTTAAGTGAAATCTAATTAACCTAAGCTTTAATTTTTTTATTATTAAAAACTCTAATTTTCATTCTTATTCATTTAATCCCATTACTAGAGTCAAATGTCAACTGAGGTAATATTTTATAACCTAATTCAATACTAAAAATTAAATGCATTAAATAAAAATCAATTAAATCCATTTGATAAATATGAAAGATTATTAGTTCGACCGAATTATTAGTTCAACTTTCATTTTTCCAACTAAATATTGAATTATCCATTCTGTTAGATATAGAGTTCAATCCCGTAAGTTATAAAATGCCACTGTCTAATCAATTAACTACACACTTCTAAATACAATAAAGATGTTCATGCATTAGCAGATTTGGCTAAAATGCTAACATAGGAACGACAACACTAATGGATAAAGAAATCTACTCTTCAAAGCTAATTAAACTAAATCCTGGCAACACCAAAATATCATCAGAGTTTAGAAGATAAAGCAAGACATTGAAGCAAAAGGGCAATGAAACACCCTTGTCCAAAACCATATAACAACGTAAAGCAACATTGAAACGAACACTCAGAGAGAGCATATACATATTTAGTAAAAAAAAAAAAGGGTATGGAAAGTGAGCACCTGAGCTAGATCTGAGCTAATCAAGCAATGAAAAACCCTAATCTATAATCGGCCTCACAACAGGGCTGCTCTGACGCCGCTCACCGTCGATCGCGAGAGAGAGAGAGAGAGAAAGATGAGAGAGTGAGGGAGACAGATCAGATCAGATTAGAGAGATATATATCTGATATATATATATAAAACAAAAAAATCAACGATCGGGAGAGAGAGAGACAGAGATTGGGAGAGTTTACCTGTGAAGTAGATTGATCGGCTGTGCGATGATGATCGGTGCGATGAGATGAGAAAGAGAGTGATCGGTGCAGAAAGTTTCTACGTTAAATGATCGGCTGCCAGAAACGAGAGAGTGAGAAAGAGAGACAGTGAGATGGTGAGTGAGTGATAGTGAGATTGAGAGAGAGAGAGAGAGAGAGTGAGGGAGCCGATTATAGATTAGGGTTTTTTTCTTTTGTTATAGGTGAGTGAGATGGTGAGTGAGAGATGGACGGTTAGATTTGGAAGAGGGAATTTTTTTCTTTTTGATTTTTTTATGAATTTTTTTTTTGATTTTTTTTTTCCAATTTTCATTACAAATGAATATTTAAATAATAAAAGGATTTTTTTTTTCACAACGGAGGATGTCATTGCTAAAAAAAATTATTTTTTATTAAAATAATTTTTTTATAGTTAATGAATTTTTATTTTTATTTTTATTTTTTCATTTAGTAAGGTTAAAAATTTATTTGTTTCATATTTATTTTAATGAATATAAAATTATTATTATTTTTTTATTTGGTAGAAGTAGGGATAATATTTTCAATTAAAATAAAGTTAATTTTTTGTGGCCAATGAGAGAAAGAGATATAGAGAGAGAGACAGGGAGACAGAGAGAGAAAGAGATAGAGAGAGACATAGAAAAATAGAGATAAACAAGATATGAACGAGAGATAGACAAAGAGAGAGAGAAATAGAGCGAAAAGAGATGATCGAGAGAAAGACATAGAAAAAGAGAAACGAAGAGAGAAGAAAGATGAGCGAGAGAGACAGAGAGAGAAATAGAGAGAAGATAAATGAGCGAGAGAGAAGAGAGATAGAGAGATGAGAGAGATAGAGAGAAGAGAGATTAGCGAGAGACAAAGAGAGAAAGAGAAAGAGAAAGAGACAGAGACAAAGACTGACAGATAGAGAAGAGTGATAAGTGAGAGAGAGAAGAGAGGTAATATTTTGTGGTAGAGGAGAAGAAGCGGCAGTAGTGGTGAAGGTGGTGGATAAGAGACGGTGGTGGTGGTGGTGATGGTGAAGGAGATTAGTAGTGAAGTTGTGGTAGTGGTAGAATAGATGGAGTGGCAGTGGTGAAAGAGAGGTAATGGTAGTAGTAGTAGTGGCAATAGTGGTAGTGGTGGTAGTGGAATGGTGGCGATGGTAGTAATAATGGTAGTCGTAAAGGTGAAATGGCGACCGTGGTAGAAGTGGTGGTAGTGAAATGGCGTTTGCAGTAGTGGTCAAAGTGGTAAGAGAAAGAGATGAGTGAGAGACACAGAGAGAGAGAGAGATAAAAGAGATAGAGAGAAGAGAGCTGGACGAGAGACACAGAGAAAAGAGAGAGACAGACAGACAGAGAAGAGTGATGAGTGAGAGAGAGAAAGAGAAGAGTGACAGAGACACAGAGAGAAAGAGAGAGACGGATAGACAGACAGACAGAGAAGAGTGATGAGTGAGAGAGAGAAAGAGAAGAGTGACAGAGACACAGAGAGAAAGAGAGAGACGGATAGACAGACAGACAGAGAAGAGTGATGAGTGAGAGAGAGAAAGAGAAGAGTGACATAGACAAGACAGAGAGATAGGAAGATGAAAAAATGAGTGAAAAGAGAAATGTTCAAAAGAGTAAGGCGACGTCGTTTATAGTAGATCGATAAATCAAGAATGAGCTCGATAAATAAAGAAGATGGGAGTAAGAGAACGAGCAAGACGAACATAGTGAGGGAGAAATAGACAAATAGACAAGTAGACAGAGAGAGAGAAAAGTGATGAGTGAGAGAGAGACACAGAGAGAGAGAGAGATAGAAAAAGAGAGAGAAACAAGAGATGAGCTAGAGATAGACAAAAAAAGAGAGAAATAAAACGAAAAGAGATGAGCGAGAGAGAGACACAAAAAAAGAGAGAGACAAAGAGATAAGAGAAATAAGCGAGAGAGATAGAGAGAGATAGAAAGATAAGAGAGAGAGAGAAAAGAAATGAGAGAGATAGAGAGAATAGAGATGAGCGAGAGAAAACAGATGTGAGAGATAGAGAGAAGAGAGATAGACGAGAGACACAGAGAGAAAATGAGAGAGAGAAACAGACAGACAGAAAAAAGAGTGATGAGTGAAAAAGATAAAGATAAGAGATAGAGATAGAGACAGAGAGACAAGAAGATGAAAAAATGAATGAAAAGAGAAATGTTATATCAAAAGAGTAAGACGATATTGTTTTTTTTAATTTTTTTTGCGACAGAAAAAAGTACTAAAATTTATTCAAACCATTTTGTGACTGTATATATATGAAGCTGTCTCAAAACCACAATCACTATGCTAGGTTAGAGTTTTTCAAAAATTTTTTTGAGAAAATTATACTTTCTTGTTTTCCGTGTTATATTGTTTTTACTGAATTTTTAAAATATTTTAAGTATTTTTTTTAATTTTTAGACACACCTAACATAAATACACCTAAAAATTTTAAAATTGTAAAAAAAATCTTTTAAAAATTCACTAAACACCAAAAATACAATAATTCAGTACATTTTTTTTTGTATTTTTATATATTTATTAATTTTTAAAAATATTTTTCATAATTTTTTTTTAGATACATCTAAGTAAGGTGTATCTAAAAAAAATATTTAAAAATTTAAAAATATTCACTAAAAACAAAAAAAAAAAAACACAAAAGTCACTTTTTGCGACGGCAGAAAATGCCGTCTCAAAAAAGCAGAACATTTGCGACGGCACAATTTTCAAAAATATTTTTCATAAATTTTTTTTTAGATACATCTAAGTAAGGTGTATCTAAAAAAAATATTTAAAAATTTAAAAATATTCACTAAAAACTTTTGTACAGTAAAGGAATATAAATGAAAGGCTAATATTTTACAAGTTTATGCTTTTCTGTTGAATATCATGAGACATGTTTTGTTATTATTTCGGGGCGTTACAAAACATTTCAGGTTTTGATGATGTGCCTCCATCCAATTGGAGGCTGGTGAAGATCTTGATGGAACACAAAAGCTCACTTTGAATGTTTTATGTGATCATAATCACTGGGCTTATATGTTTGGGATATAATTTCACTTATTTGTAATCGAAGTTCACCTTCAAAGATGTAAGCCCCTTTGGGCAATTTGTTGTATTTCTTCTATTTCATATAATGTTTTATGTATTGTTAAATTAAAATATTACGAAAAAGAACTTTAATATTAGATATTATACTTTAATTTGTACTATTTTATTTTTTTTAATGCCTACCTCATGACAGGAAATTGGACATTAAATAAAGTATTGGTAATTATAGTTTGGGTTAAAATTATCGGGGCGTTACATTTTGATTTACATTTTTATTTTTCGTAAAATTTATATTTTTAGAATCCTATTGAAAGTCTTTCAAACAACATCCATGAATAATATGAAATGAGTTATATAGGACTACCAAACTTTGGGGTGGACATATATATATATCACAAATTAACAATTACCATGACACCTATGTATCCACTCCATGATCACTTGGGCAATTGCCCAAAGTCGAACAATTGGTTCATCATATGTAAAATTTCTTTTGATTTTTACATCATTTGACTTGTTAAAGGAATGAAGAATGGAAAAAAGAAAAATTAATTTATAGTTATTTTATAGTCATATTCAATATCGATCTTGTTTACCATATGTAAAATGTTTCATGAAACAATTCAAGAGTAATTAATTTATAGTTATTTATTAATCCACTTGTAATTGAACATAAGAAAGTTGTTCATTATAATAAGTGAAAATACTAAAAGCAATAGAAATTTTAAGGAAAAATTACAATTTTCCCCCTCAACTAATAATTGAATACAATTTTTCCCCCCAACAAAAAAACGAAAAACCAAAATTTTTTTTTTTTTTTTTTTTTTTTTTTGGTGGGGAAAAACAAGGATGCTCAGGTCATAAATGCAATTTTTAAATTTCTTTAGCAATCACTTCAGGCACTAAACGCTTAAAGTCATAAGGACATGCAATTTTTGTTAGACGGATTTACCTATTGTTTATTCTACGCTAAAAAACTTTCAAATATCATAACGTTTTACAAATCTATTTTTAACAAAATTACTATCTGTGGATTTGTTTTTCAAGATCTTTTAAACACGATGGATATTGAATATGACATTTTAAAAAAAAGGTAAATAGTATGATTTTTGAATCCATCAAAACAACAAAATACTATTTTTTTTTTCAAAAGTAATCTGAATCTCGAAAAAATAAATGGAATAAAACAAATTGTCCCAAAACGGACTATTGAGAAAAGTTGTGACATGTTGAAATATTAACATCAAAAATAATTTTTTTGGTACAAGTTCAGGTACCTATTTGTCCAAATTATGGAGACCAATAAATTAAAATAATTTGAATAGATAATTAAAACACTGGGACAAATATATTAAAATAAGTTAGACAGATGGGTTAAAAATATAGGGATAGATATGTTTAAATATGACAAAATAATTTGGACAAATAGGCTAAAAATTTTGGGACACATAAGTATAAATAATTTGGACAGATAGGTTAAAATTATTCAGATAGATAAATTAAAATATTTTTGATAGATAGATACAAATATTGGGACACAATTTGGACATATAGATTAAATATGGAGACAAATAGCTTTATGTGTATCGGGACCCCTATATTGTTTAGTAGATGGTAGAATTGGTCCCCTAGATTAGTTGGTCTATTGGGGCGGATACTGAATTATCAAAATCTATATTTTTGAAAAAAAAGTTGGAGTAGTCACACTTTTCAAAGAATGTTTATTTCTCCAAACATTCACGTATTTCTTATTTATTGAAACTATGAATATTCAGAATTTTATTAAAAAAGTCACATAATTTTTTATGGGAAAATTAGTGAAATATTTCTCTTCAACTTTTGGTAGCAGAGCAGTTTAATATGTTTTTATTTTTATTTTTATTATTATTAGTTAAGGTCGCTCAATAATATTATTAACAAAAATTTCTATGTGCTAAAACTTCTATGTGCTGAAATTGCTCTTTAAAAAGCTAAAATTTCTTTGTGCCAAAATTTTCTCTGTGAAAATCTTGAGAAATCTCAACTACTATAAAAATATTGTATGTCTTTTATCTTATAATATCTTAATATAAAAGATCTTAAACTAAAAATCCGCATTTTTATTTATAACAAATGTGAACATTCACATATTTTATTCTATAAAATTACAAACTGAAATTTTAAAAATATTTCTAAAAAATGTGAAATTTCAAAAAGTTACAATTTGAAATAAAAAAAAGTGTGAAGTTTTATATGTTGTTTGATGGATTTCGTTGAGTAGTCTTTAAGAATATAAATTTTATCAAAAATAGTTGTGTACATTGAAAGTTATGAAATTTTAAAATTTGAAATATAAAAAAAAATAAAATTACTACCATATAAATAAATGTGAAATTTCAAAAAGTTACAATTTGAAATAAAAAAAAGTGTGAAGTTTTATATGTTGTTTGATGGATTTCGTTGAGTAGTCTTTAAAAATATAAATTTTATCAAAAATAGTTGTGTACATTGAAAGTTATGAAATTTTAAAATTTGAAATATAAAAAAAAAAAAATTACTACCATATAAATTATGTTGACTATTTCTCTAGATTTGTGTTTTTACATAAATAATTGTAAAAATATTTAAAATTTAGAAAAAAATTAATCTTCCAAATAATTTATATTATGGGACTTTATTGATTAAGGAAAAAGTCATAAGACCTAATGGAATAACAATGCATGAAATATGATTTATGAACAAAAATAAATATAAATAAAAACTATAATTTAAATATACAAAAGCTATCTCTTGGCAAAACCTAATATAAATACAACTGATATTTATTAATCAAAAATTATATACAACTCTGTCAATCGCACAAATTAGCCAAATACTATATATTACAAAAACTAATTCTGTAATTCGTTTGTACTTTTACTAATCAAGACTTGGTCGTGATTCTCCTTGGATAGATGTATTTGACTTTACATGTATAATGCATTGGGATGTTACTGCGAACAATATTTGGTGCGAAAAATGCTTGGAACCTCTAATTAGAGGTACCACTAGCGATGTGACAGTGGGTCTCACCTACTACCACATCAGTTTTGTGTCTTGGTTTTTTTTTTTTTTTGCCTCATTAGAGGTGTGTTTAGAGCCTCTAAATTAGAGGTCTCTAGCATTGCTCTATTTGGTGCCATACAAAATAACTTTCTTGTCACTAGTTGCATTATATTAAAATTTCATACTTTTCTAGACAATTTATGTTCCATTCATTTACTTCTATAAATTTTTTTATAACCCATCAATTTTTTGGTGATACAAAATGACTTTCTTGTCACTAGTTACATTATAATTAAGCATAAAAAATGAACATTGAAATTTTTTTGGAAATTCAAAAATTGTAAATGAAATAAAATCTATAGATTCTTTGGATAGGAAGACATTAATTTAGGGATATAAAATTAGTTTGGATAGGAAGACATTGCTTTAGTAATACAAAATCTGGATAGGAAGACACTAATTTAGGAATTTGAAAAGGTTATTCAAAAAGTCATGGTAAAAAAAAAAAAAACATCCAAGATTATTTGGAAGTGACAGATTTAAAGATGTTTTAAAATGTGTACATTCTCATTTTTCAAAAAATCAAAATAAATTTTTAGAAAATGTAAAATTGTAATGTGAATATTCATACTTTATATGTAAATATTCACACTTTATATTTATATAATATAAAAATATGTGAATGTTCATACTTTATATGAATAAAAATAATATATATTTTTTAAAAGTGCAAATATTCAATTTTTTAATAAAGTAGAATAACATTAATTTTTAAAAACTGTGAATATTTTTCAAAAAGTATGATTATTCACACTAATTTTTATACTTTTCAGAAATTCATAATATTTTATCAATGTACTATAGATTTTTTTTAAAAAAAAAAATTATATATAAGTGATAAATTTTATACACCGTAATAATTAAAATTATAATTTTTTTTCGTGAATATGTAATACGTTTGTGATAATACCACTGTGTGGTAATTTCTCCAAAAAAACAATTGACAATAGAAACGAGGTTGGTGAAGATCCTTAATACTACAAAAGATCATACAAAAATCGGCAGACAATCACATACAAGGTTAGTGAAGATCCTTCATGCTTAGCAATAGATGATGTAAAAACACAAAATGAATATAAAAGCCCAAAACATCCACATGTGTTTAAGTGTCTATCTTTATTAAAGCTGAAAATCATTGCCGGATTTTTTTTTTAAAATTTAATTTTCATCTTAAATATATATATATATATATATTGGCAAGAGATCACCTATAAATATATTATTGGCAAGATATTACCTATAAATATGATAATAATTACGTCAAGTCTAACAACTAATACAAAGAAATCACTTAGCCCAATCTAACTACCCACACAACAATCGAGCATGGTTCTGCTAAAGTTAGAAATCTTAACTTCACAGTGAAATTGACCAATTATCAAACTAATATGGACTTACTTCAATGATTTAAATATTTCATCCTATACAACTAATCGAGAAAATTATTCTTGAAAAATATTAAGCTAATCCAATTTCAATTGTCATACTATCGGATTATTTTTATTTTACGACATATATGATTTTAGGAATAGACTATCCATTTGTTATAATACATATGCGATTATACCACTTACAAATATTTAGGGAGAAATATATATCTATATAATAAGACAGAAGGGTTTTTGAAAATGTATAAAATGTATCAGAGATACATTTCATTTGAATGACTGAGATAAACCTTAAATTTATATTAATGGTTTAGATCTATGATGGTTCCCGCCCAAATATTTCCCACCTGTAAAGAGTCCCATCTATCCACGTCCGCTCTCCTTCCCCCCTATCTCTCTCTCACTCTCTGTTATTCTTCTTCTTGAACAGAACCAAAAAAACCCACCCTCTATTACAACTGTTCTTCTCACCCTTTAGAATCAGAAAATTCCAATTTAAAGTTAATATTTAAATATGGATTTAGAACTCAACAATTTCTAAACATATTTTTCTGAATAATAGACTTTTCTCAATCCAAAAATCTACATACTGATATAAGCAATGAAAGAGTCAGATCAGATACACACCAACGATGAACAATTCTGATCATAGTCAATACATATCTGCTTCAACTTTTCGTATCTGCTTCAATTCTAATCAGGAAGCACAAATCTGACTATGATCCGTAGAGAAAAGGCGGCAATGACACAAGACAACACTCATCGGAGTAGTTCTCAGACGGAGACAACACCAACAATGGCAGCAAGGCCGGCGGCATCACCGATCGGACTTCACCATCAAAAGGAAGCGATAGTGGGTCCACGGCGAAGACGGTGGCGTCGGCTGAGACAGTGACGGAGACCACACCAACAACGGCGGATGAACATTTCGTAGCTCTTAAATGGTGGCAAGGCCGTCGACATCAATGATCGGACTTTACCATCAGAAGGAGGAGCTGCTCCTGAATCTATTGAAATAAGCAATTCTCCCAAATCCAGAAATATCATAAAAAATGGAGAGATTATTAGACTTATTTATTTTGATGATTCATTAATTATGTTTTAATTTATTTGGAAAAGAAAAATAGATTGAAAATTTATTTTATTCCATTTTTTTTCACCTAATTCTGTCTATTTTTATTTTTTCTATTATGCCACTAGAAGAAGATTTACAGACAATGGACAATTGACAATGGATAATTCATGATGGCTCATGACCAAAAGCAATCGAAAGCAAATGCACTTCCTAAAGCAAATGCTGCACTATCTAAAAATATAATACATATTATATTACTAACATTTCCCCGCAAACTCAAGGAAAGTAAGCATCAACCAACTTGAGTTTGGAAACTAGATCACTGAAACGACCAGGAGGATGAGCCTTGGTAAAAATATCAGCAGGCTGATCTGCAAAAGCAATAGGGAGAAGATGAACAGTGCCATGTGTAATATGCTGTCGAATGAAATGACAATCAATCTCAATATGCTTGGTGTGATCATGGAACACATCATTGTGAGCAATCTGAATGGCACTCTGATTGTTACAATAGAGAGAGGTAGCACCACAAGAAAAAACACCTATATCAGCAAGGAGTCATCGAAGCCAGAGAAGTTCCTGAGTAGTATCAGCAAGAGCTCGGTATTTAGTTTCAGTACTAGAGCGGACAGTGAGGGATTGTTTCTTGCTACGCCAAGTAAGAAGAGAATTCCCTAAGAAGAAATAGAAACCCGTAGTGGAGCATCGATCAGTAGGATCTCCAACCCAATCAGCATCAGAAAAGGTACACAGTTCAAGAGAGGAGTAAGCAGAGTAGTGAAGTCCACGGAATAGAATGCCTTTGAGGTAGCGAAGTATATGGAGTAAAGCGGTATAATGGGGAGTACGAGGAGCTGACATATACTGACTAACAAGATAAACATCATAGGCAATGTCAGGATGAGTCACAGTGAGATAGACGAGACTACCGATAAGCTGGCGATAAAAAGGAGCATCAGAGAGAAGATCCCCATCTAGAGGAGTGAAACGGGTCTGAGGATCAACTGGAATAGAGGTAGTTTTGCAATCTGTAAGACCAGCACGTGCCAAAAGATCAGATGCATATTTGGCTTATGACAAATAGTAAGCAGTGGAATCATGAGAGATTTCAAGCCCTAAGAAGTAATTAAGAGTACCAAGGTCCTTCATCTCAAACTAACAATGGAGAAAATATTTGAGGCGAAGAATGCCAGCCGCATCATCACTAGTGATAATCATATCATCCACATAAAGAAGAAGAAGAGTGGTACCATGAGTAGTAGTCCAAACAAATAAAGCAGAGTCATATGAGCTAGAGGTGAACCCGAAGTTATGAATAGTGGAACTGAATTTAGCAAACCAAGCGCAGGGGGCTTGCTTGAGACCATAGAGAGCATGCTGTAGTTTGCAAACCTTATGAGCTGGATAAGGAGACCTAAGGGCGAGTGTAGAAACAACATATTTGACATCCATTTCAAAAAGATTACCATTGGCGAGTGTAGCAACAGCAAGCAAACTGCGAACAGAGGTAAACCGAGCAACAGGGGAGAAGGTCTCCTCATAATTAATGCCATATTCCTAGTTGAAACCCTTGGCAACAAGACGAGCTTTGTAGCGCTCAATAGAGCTATTAGAATGGGTTTTGATTTTGTATACCCATTTGCAGCCAATCATAGTCTTTCCAAGAGGAAGATCAATAATATCCCAAGTATGAGTTTTGTCTAAAGCCTGCAGTTCATCAGTCATAGCTTTCTGCCAAAGAGAATTAGTACAAGCCTCCCGATATGAGGTAGGTTCATAAGTAGAGAAAGTAGTAGACCTAACAATATAATCACAAAGATAAATAGGTTGTTAAGTTACCTAGTGTGGATGACCTATGGGAGGATTTGAGGGGGTAAGGGTTGGCAGGAAATGAGAAGACGGGCTAGAGGGTGCAATGAGAGGCGGACCATCAGAGAGATCAGACTGGACGGGATCAGGGGTCAACAAAGGCGGCTCAATGGAGGAGGAACCTGCATCAAATTCATTAGAGAAGAGATCTATGGAAGGATTAGTAAACATGATGGAAGTGGAGAGTGCGGGTAAGTGAAAGGAAGATAGGGAGGAAAACATTTTGTGCTCCTAGAAAACCACATGACGAGAGACACGAAGACGCTTAGAGATAGGATCCCAATAGCGATAGCCTTTATGTTCAATCCCATACCCAAGAAAGCAACAAAGATAAGAACGAGGTTCAAGCTTGGTGTGTTCATGTGATTGAAGCAGGACAAAACAGGCAAAACCAAAAACCCGAAGATTTGTGTATGGAGGGCGAGTTCCATGCAGACGTTCAAAGGGAGTTTGATTATTGATGACCATGGTAGGAACACAATTGATAGTGTACACAACAGTAAGGGCAGCTTCCTCCCAAAAGTTTTCAGGGCAAGAAGAAGAGAGAAGGAGAGCGTGAGTAGTGTCAAGAATATGCCGATATTTCCGTTCAGCACGTCCATTTTGTTGGGATGTGCCAGCACAGGAATGATGAGGCTGTGTTACCACGACTTTGAAGAAAAGAAAGGAAATCTGTATCCCGATATTACATAGCATTGTCATAGCGAAAATTTTTAATAGTTTTTGAAAATTGGGTGTGGACCATTTTGGTGAAGCTATAATAAAGGTGCTTAAGTTCAGACTGAGTTTTCATGAGAAAAAGCCAAATAAACCGTGAAAAATAGTCAATAAAAATAACAAAATAACGAGATCCGCCTATGGTAGTAGTAGGTGATGGGCTCCAAATATCTGAATGTATAAGATCAAAAGGTGCATGAGAAACATAAGTACTTTTATTAAATGATAAAGCAGGTTGTTTTGCATGTTAACAGGGTAAACAATCAAAAGTATCTGGAAGTACATGACCCAATTGATCACTAGAAACCAAAGACTTTAACCAACTAACAGAAATATGCCTTAAGTGACAACGCTAAAGATGAAAAGGTGACAAAGAGAAAGCAGATGCACGAGCAGCTATCTGTGGGGAGTCAGGAACATGAAGGTGAATGAGTTCATAGAGACATCCATGCTTACAGCCGATCGCAATTGTCTGTCCCGTCTGAGGTCCTACACCAAACAACCAGTAGAAAATGTGACAGTTAGACCAAACTCACATAATTGACCAATAAAGATAAGGTTTAAGGTTAGAGCAGGGATATGATAAACTTGCGGCAAAGATAAATGAGATGTGGAAACATAACCAACATGACTGACAGACATGAGATAGCCATCAGCAGTATGAATAGAGAAAATATGAGTAGAGGGAGAGATGAAAGATAATATAGTAGAGCTGGAAGCCATATGATTACAACAAGTGGAGTCAAAATACCAAGAAGAGTTACCTGGAGTCACAGACAAAGCAGTAGGAGGAGGTGTACCAGAGGTGAAGAGAAGCTGTTTGAACATGGCCTCAACATTAGTTTGAGAAAAGATAGGGGCAGATGGAGCAGGAGACTCAGAGAAATTCTTTGAGGCAGCAGCAACAATGTGATGAGTAGGAAAAGACTGATTCCCGAGACGATGAGAGCTTCCCCTAGAAGAGCCACCGCGAGAGGAGTGGCTAGTGGAAGATGACCGGGCTGGATTGCAAAAACAATCCTGTTGCAGATGACCAGGCCCAAGTTTGTTACAGTATCGGCAGGATCTGACAGGGCAATGAACTAGAAGATGAGTAAAAGGAAGGCCTTGATTTTGACAATAGATGCAGGCAGTGGACCGTTGGGTTGGTGAGGGCCGTGACTGAGGGGTGACAAGAACAGAGTCCACATGATGAGTCTAGAGAGTACCAAGACAAGTCTCTTCAGATAACAACTCAAAAATAGCCTGTTCAAGAGTGGGCAACGGAAGGCGATGAAGAAGAGATGCATGTATGGGCTCAAAATAGGGAGTGTGAGCCATGAAAAATTGAACTAACCACTGCTGATTACGATATGTAGTAAATAAAATAACATCTTCAAGGTGAGGCCATGTTAGTTCGGAGAGAGCAAGTTGGTTCCAAACAGAATACATCTGAGAAAGAAAATCATTAATAGATTGATTGGATTCTTGGTGCATACGGTGAAGTTGACTCTGAAGTTGATACTGATGGGCAAGACCGGTAGTCTGGTATTGTTCTTTCAAAAAATCCCAAATGTCTTTAGCAGGAGTGGTAACAAATTCAAGCTGAAAACGACCAAATTGAAGACTAATAGAGGGAACAAAGGTATTCCGAAGCCAAGTAATGATTTGGTAGTTCTTACTATCCTAATCTTCGAGTCGGCCTTCATATGTAGCAGCAGTTTCATCGACCTCTTTCACCGGTTGGGTCACATCCCCGGTGATAATGCGCTAGAGCTTCTTACCTTTGAGGAAGGATGACATGGCTTGGGCCCACATAACATAATTGGAATCATTAAGAAGAACAGAAATCGGATGGGAGGCATCATGGCGATCCATAATAATAGTGGAGTAGGACTAAATAAATAGGAACAGACCTGTAGGAGCAAAATCAGGTAAAACAAAGTGTACCAGTGAATTTGAAAGGTCGAAAATAGCTAGGAAATAGGCTACTAGATGCTGACGTGAGCAAGCAACAGAGGGGCGCGTGTGAGAATGGTGGCGGAAGCTGAGATGCGCCGAACACAAAGGTGGCGTGTGACGGCGTGTGGAGGCGTTTCTGGTGATGAGGGTGGTGCCGTTGGAATCGTGAGGTGATTCCGAGCAGGTTGGTGTAGTGCCACAGTGTACAGGACTAAGCACCAAAAATAGAAAAGGCCAGAAGTGTAGAACTGCACTCTAATACCATGAAACGATAGTAGATGAAACAATGGTTGGTAGAGAGAGATAATAAATTGTGTATGTTGTTTTATTATTAATAATGGTTAGGGACTCTTTATATAGGAAAAGATTTACAGACAATGGACAACTGATAATGGACAATTCATGATGGCTCATGACCGAAAGCAACCGAAAGCAAATGCACTTCCTTAAGCAAATGCTGCACTATCTAATTCTACATACTATATTACTAATGCTACACTATCTAAAAGTATAATACATATTATATTACTAACAGCCTGCATTAAGGTTAGATGATTGAAAGAATGCAAAAGCATCACCAAAGAATGTCCTTGGCAAACATGTAAACGTCAGAGCAAAAAGTCATGTGGCCAAAGTAGTATTGGAGATAATCATGAACTAGAACAGAGAATAAATTAATAAACAAAATTAAGAAGGAAACAAAAAAATAATGAACAAAATAAAGATAAAAACATATGTTAATACATTCTAACAACAAAATAATTTTGCATTCTTAAAGGGACCCAACACCTTCAGTGACATTATGGAACTAATACTACACTTTCACCAACAAACTCATAGATAATAAGCATAAGCAATAAATAAGAAGTTCAAAGGGTAAGAGGGTTTTAGAGAGAGAAAAGAAAGAGAGATGGTTTTCAATGTTTCATCATTTCATTGAAATGTTTCATTGTGTTGGATTTGTGTGATTTTTTTTTTTGTTGATTAGGTTGTGTTTTTAAGATTTCAGTTTCAGTTTTAGTTTGTGTTTGTGTTTGTAATATTTATTTTTCTAAACCTTTTATGTTTCGATTTATGTTTGGGTTTGTGTGATTAGGTATGCATTCAATGGAACCACAGAAAAAGTTGGAAACAAAGCAAAAGAGACACATCAATTTGGGTTTATGTTTATAAGATTTGGATTTGTATTTGTTTTTCTAAACCTTAAATTGATGTGTTTGTGTTGGATTTGTGTTTCTAAACCTTAAACTGATATGTATTTGGGTTTCTCTTTTTTTTTTTTTTGGTGTTCTGTTTCTTTTTCGTTTTTTAGTTATGCACCTTTCAATTTATTTGGGTTGGTGTTTCTAAACCTTAAACGGATATATATTTGTTTTTCTTTTTGTATTGTCAAGCGTGAGTCTTGACATTGGTTTGTGTGGGCTGTTGAAAAGAAGAGCTTGGTTACTTTTGGAAGTGAACTGCACAACACTTTTTAAATATTTCAACATTTTCTTTTTTATTTATTTTTTCATCAACCTACATGTCTCTCACGGGTCATTATTTTTATTTTATTTTATTTTTATAACCCAATTTAAATTTTCACTCATAATTCATGAACTATTTCTTCATCTCAGTTAAAAAGAAATTGAAAAGAAACAGAGTAAGGAAAGTGATAGTGGTGGGTTTTTTTGATTGTGCTGCGCATTCAAATATTTGGCTACTATCACATCTTTATTTATTTTATGTGCTATTCAAATTGTATTGAGATATTATTATTTTTTTTAATAGGAATGCAAAAAAAATGTGAAAGACAGACTCCGCAAATGACTGATGGCTATTTCTTTCCATCGACAAATCGCTTGGATTGCTGATGGTATTTATTTATTATTTATTATTTAGTAAAATATGCAAATAGTTTATTTTGTTTAGATTGAAAATATGCAAATTGTTTAAATTGAAAATAAATCAGAAATTTAAATTGATAAAATTACAAACTCAGTTTATTTTGTTACAAGTATTAAATTCTAAGTTTTTTTTTTTTTTTTTTTGGATAATTTTTCCTAAAATTTAATAATACCTTAAATTATTCAAACAAGATTGGCTTATGGGTGGTAGCATCATACAATATTTCTAATATATTCATGTTCCCAATGATTAATTAAATGTTGATGATGCATCAAATTAATTAATCAATTAATTAGATATAAATTAGATAAAAAACATTTTTTACGGAAAAGTACATAAAAAAGAGACGAATTTCATTGGCATGTGGATTAGGCCACTAACCGCAAAAGCCGCCGAAGTTTTTTCACATGCCCCGGACCATGGTATCCCGACATGATTATTTTTTTTAATTAAAAAAAAGTTTAGCTTTGATTAATAATTAATTATTATCTTGCCAACAGCTTGAATGAATTAATGATATTTAAGATTCTTAATGCATGTTTTATACACAAAAAAATAAAAATAAAAAATTATTCAGTGTGTTCGGTTTGAATTTTCTGAATTAAGTTTTTTAAATACTAAGGTGGCGATTGGTAACACTTACATTTTCAATTTTCAGTTTATATTTACAAAAATTAAAAAAAATGTCATAAAAACTTGTTTGGTAAATATTTTGGTTTATAAATCAGTGGTCTCAGTTTATAAATTTGGCCAAAATTTGTAAACTCAAAAAATGAGTTTACATTTTCAGTTTTCAGTTTTTTTTTGACCCCCCACCACTCGCCACCACCTGCCACCATTTTCCACCACCGCCTTCCACCACCACCACCCGCCATCATTTTCTACCACCGTCTTCTGCCACCACCACTCGTCATCACCCACCACCCGCCACCACTTGCCATTTCTCACTCTTTTTTATATTTTTAAATTTTTTAAAATATTTTGTCTAAACCAAACGCGTTTGTAGTTTATGTTTTTCTAAAAATAAACAAAAACCAGTTTATAAAATTTTTGTAAATATAAACTGACTACCGTCTTCTGCTGCCAACACCTACCACCATCTTTCGTCACCACCACCGTCTGCCGCTGCCACTTTCCACCACCACCATCTTCCTTTGTCGCCACCCTGCCGCCACCCGCCACCACCTGCCGCCACTTTCCACCACCATCTTCCACCGCCACCACCAGTCACCTGTCACCATTTTCCACCACCGTCTTCCGCCAGCACCAGCCACCACTCGCCACCTACCACCACCTGCCACCATCTACCATCACTTTCTACCACCGTCTTTCGCTGCCACCACCTGCTACCACTTTCCACCATTGTCTTCCGCCACCACCACCTGCCACCACTTTCCACCACTGTCTTCCGTCACCACCCTCTATCACTGTCTTTTGCCGCCACCACGCACCACCTACCGCTATTATCCATCACCCGTCACCAGCCATCATCGTCTTTCGTCACCACCACCCGCCAACACCCATTACTACCGTCTTCCATCGCCACCCACCTGCCACTACCGTCTTCTGTTGCCACCATCCGCCACCACTCGTCACCACCCACCACCTATCACATCACCACTCGCCACCACTCACTCTTTTAGTTTATATTTTTTAAAATTTTCAAACATTTTGTCCAAACTAAACGCGTTTGTAGTTTATGTTTTTCTAAAAATAAACAAAAGTCAGTTTATAAAATTTTTATAAATATAAACTGAAAACGTAAGTGTTACCAAACAGGCCCTAAGTTTTTTGGTTTTCGTGTTTTTTTTATTTTAGTGAATATTTTAAAATTTTTAAACATTTTTTTTTATATTTTTTTAGATGCACCTTACTTAGATATATCTAAAAAGTAAAAAATTTGTGAAAAAATATTTTTAAAAATTAATAAATACATAGAAATACAAAAAATGTACTAAATTCTTGTATTTTTTTTTTGTATTTTTGGTATTTAGTGAATTTTTAAAAGATTTTTTTTTTTATAATTTTTTTACTTTTTAGATGTATTTATGTTAGGTATGTTTAAAAGTAAAAAAGTTGCTTAAAATATTAAAAAAATTCAGTAAAACAAAAAAATATGAAAAATAAGAGAATAGAATTTTTTGAAAAGTGTTTTTGAAAAAATGGAACCAAGCAAACATCCAATGTAGTAAGTTCAGGCATGGGCATACACTAGTATTTATATTTTCTCAGTACCTTTAGGCACGAGCATACAGCAGTATATATATATATATATATATATGTAGTAAGTTGAATTTATTTAAATTTGAATTGAATAAATAATGTTATGAAAAAGATTGAACGAATTCGTTATATTATTTCTTGAAAATGATTTATTTTAGATAAATTAGATTATTCAAATTTAATCAGTAATTTTACTTCTAAAAATGTAAATTTCTGATTTTTTTTTTCTTCCTGAATTTGTAAAGCATGTCAATATGTGTATAAATAGGAGCATCAAGAATGTAGTACACCCATACCCTTCTTCCACTTTTGTGTGCAAGTTGAATATATCTTCAGTTATGGCATTGCCAATACCAAGCCCTTTGGTGTTCACAGTAACAACGCAAAAACCAGAGCTGGTAACCCCAGCAAAGCCAACACCTCATGAAATCAAAGAGCTATCTGACATGGATGACCAAAAAGTCCTCCGGTGTCACCTCCCAGCAATAATGTTTTATCGAAACAGCCCATCACTGGGTGGAAAGAGAGACCCAGTGAAGGTGATCAGAGAGGCATTGGCACAGACACTTGTCTTCTATTACCCACTTGCCGGTCGCCTGAAGGAAGAAGGCCCTGATGGGAAGCTCATCGTGGAGTGTGCCGGCCAAGGCGTGTGGTTCGTTGAGGCTGATGCTGATATTAGGTTTCAGGATTTTGTTGAGGCTGAAGCACTTTTCCCTCCTTACCGATTCTTAAATCAGATTCTCTACGATGTCCCTGGCTCCAGTGAGATCCTTAGCGCCCCTTTGCTGCTTATTCAGGTATATATATTCTCCTGCTTATTCAGGCTTAATGGCGTTGTCTGTACTAGGAATGACAATGGGGTGAGGCAGGGCGGGCAGGGTTGGGGACTACACTTCCCGTTCCCGATCTCCGATGGGGACCCATCGCCCGCCTCCAAAAAATCCCTGATTTTTTTTTCTGAGATTTTTTTGGTTTTTTTTTTGATCTGTAAAAATTTTAATCATCTTATTGAAATATATTTGTCAACATATTTGCCAATTAAAAAAAATCTATAAACATCTAATTCAAACATATTTGTCAACACATTTTCTATCTGTAAAGAACAAAATAACATCTATAAATACTACTCAATAACTCTGTCCAGCAGAATAGCATCCTATTCAAATCAATATATCCTAAACAACAAAATAGCATCTGTCAAATATTTAATAAATCTGTCCAACAGAGAATAGCATCCTGTTCCACAAAATAGCACAAACAACAAAACAACATTTGTCCAGCAGCCCACACACAAAAGAAAATTCAACAAGTTGCAAAGAGAATAATTAGTCCCAAGCACAACCCGCAAGGGATAGGCTACCCAAAAATTAAAATTAAAAAAAAAAAAAATCCATTGCAATATAAAATACCAAATCCATTGTTTCTTCAATACTCATACAAACCACACCACAACTTTCATCATCTCCTTCAACTTGAATTCCTATTAAATAGCAAAAGGAAAAAAAAAAAAATAATTAATACTAATAATAAGATGTAAAAAATGTTAATAATTAAAATAAAAAAGATGACAATTAACACAAAAGTGACACATGACTCATCCAAGTTGATTTCATCATCATCATATATCGTCACATAGCTCACCGATTCCAATGTTGAATTTCCTAAAAAATAAAGAATATAAATTCAGTATTGAAATTATTTCATGGTAATATAAAAGTGAAATAATAATATGTAGATTGGATGAAATAATAATATGAGTACCTTTCATCTCTGCACTCCACAACCAACTTTGTGCACACATTAATGCTTCTAATGTGTTTGGATGAAGTCTACTACGATGTGGACTCACCAACCTTCCACTAGTACTAAATGCTGTTCAACAAAATAGCACAAACAACAAAACAACATTTGTCCAGCAGCCCACACACAAAAGAAAATTCAACAAGTTGCAAAGAGAATAATTAGTCCCAAGCACAACCTGCAAGGGATAGGCTACCCAAAAATTAAAATTAAAAAAAAAAAAAATCCATTGCAATATAAAATACCAAATCCATTGTTTCTTCAATACTCATACAAACCACACCACAACTTTCATCATCTCCTTCAACTTGAATTCCTATTAAATAACAAAAGGAAAAAAAATAAATAATTAATACTAATAATAAGATGTAAAAAATGTTAACAATTAAAACAAAAAAGATGACAATTAACACAAAAGTGACACATGACTCATCCAAGTCGATTTCATCATCATCATATATCGTCGCATAGCTCACCGATTCCAATGTTGAATTTCCTAAAAAATAAAGAATATAAATTCAGTATTGAAATTATTCCATGGTAATATAAAAGTGAAATAATAATATGTAGATTGGATGAAATAATAATATGAGTACCTTTCATCTCTGCATCCCACAACCAACTTTGTGCACACATTAATGCTTCTAATGTGTTTGGATGAAGTCTACTACGATGTGGACTCACCAACCTTCCACTAGTACTAATGCTGACTCAGAAGCTGCAGTGGATACATGAATAGCTAAAATGTCCCTAACTATTGCCTGTAAGGTCGGATACTTTGATCCATTAGCTTTCTACCAATTCAAAACATCAAAACCTGAAGTTCTTGGCAAAACATCATCTTCTAGATAATAGTTCAACTCTGATCTTACATTCTTTATTTTTTTTTACTTCTCTTTCTACTAATAAACAAATTAAATTCTGAAAAGGTCTTTGTAATAATTTCCGGATGAGTAGAAGAGTCACCAACAATATCGATCTCCATACCAACTCGGTGCTAATATTCTTGCAACAAATCATAACAAATCTAACGAACCCTATCAACTTTATCTTCAACTTTGTCTGCATAAAGTTTTTTAAAATAAAACTCCAATACACTCATCTTATATCTAGGATCAAGTACAACAGCAACTCCAATAACATCATGTATTACTAACCAATATTTATCAAAAATTTCCACCATTTTTGATGCCATTGTTCTAATCACTTCAATTTCACAAGAGAGCCATTGAGACTGTGTCATCCTAATCTCACATAAAGCTGGGAAACAAACACTGGCTGTGTGATACTTAGTACTAGAAAATAACTCTGTGATAGAAAAAAAAATCTCAAACCTCTTACTAATCTCTCTAGCAAACTCCCATTCTTGCTCACTTGGCACAGTCTTATATTGGGGCTCTCTAATTTTCAATTGAGAAAAGACATCCTTATACAATAAGGCTGTCTGAAGCATCAAGTAGGTTGAATTCCACCTAGTTGCACAAGCAAGTCCTAATTTCTTAGTATGTGGAATACGCAATTGGTTGACTGTTTCTTCAAAATTTTCTTATCTTTTTAGTGTTGCTGTCCAATAAACTACACTCTCTCGAAATTTCAGCCTCAGGTCACAATTAAAAAAAACAAACAAACAGATATGTGCAAGATTTAACCAGCAATGAATGTTCGTGAATTTTTCCAAATCAAGTCAAAATAGGTCTCTCTCTCAATAGAATGATGAAGGTCGAGAATTCTTTTAAAAAAAAAACAAATCCTCACATAATTTTGACTTTAGAACACACCAGAAGTAGTAAAATACACTTAGAAGCCACAATCAATAAAGAGAAAATACCTGGATGAGCAGATTGTGTAGCCAATCCTAGTTGTGTTTCTTTCTACACACAGAATATAACAAACCAAATGTCAGTAGTGAGCAAAAATGAAAGATAATAGATGACAAAAGTCAACACAACTACAATATTATACTGGCCAATATTGCAGTTTAAACCCATGGTTTCGATTTCCATATTCAATTTGGCTAATTTCTCAACATCATCATCAGGCTTGAAATATAATAATAAAAAAATAACTGAACTAAAATATCAAGTCCCATAACTTTGAAATCCATGACATAAACTCAAGTGATATATATATATATATATATTTTAACAGATCAAGAACTCTCTCTATATATTTAACCAGAACTCTATATTTATTTAACCAGAACTCTCTCTCTCTCTCTCTATATATATATATATATATATTTATTTAATAGATAACAGATAAAAAAAACCAGATCATATATATATATATATATATATATTTAAAATAAATAAATTTAGAGAAAAAAAAACAAAGGTCGAAATCCCTTGAGAGAGAGATACTATATACACACACACACATATATGTATGTATGTATGTATGTATGTATGTATGTATGTATGTAAACCCTATATCGAAATCACGAGAGAGAGAGAGAGAGAGAGATATACCCTTTGAAAATTAGCGGTGAGGGAGTAGCAGCCGTCGTATGTGAGAGAGAGAGAGGGAGGCGAAACTCTAACCAGCAGCGGCAGTGAGGGAGGAGGATCGACAGTGACGTATGAGCGGCAGTAAGGAAGGATCGGCGCCGTCGTTGTGTGAAAGAGAAAGAGGGGAAGGCGAAACCCTAGAGAGAGAGAGTAGGAGCAGAGAGAGACGGCTTTGTGTTTGTGTTGTGTGTGAGTGTTCAGCCAAAACCCTACACGCACACACATATGTTATATATAAACAGGGGCAAAATAGTAATTTCACGTCGGGGGGCAAACGGGGCGAGGATCGGGGCCGGTGTTGGGCTAAGTCCGGGGTTGAAACATGTATTCTCGTCCCCGGCCCGAATATCATCGGGGATTCAATTTTTAATACCATCCGTGACCCATCGGGGGTACTTTTCGAGGAATAACTGCTCAATTTGGGGTTGGGGGATCGGGTCCCCGTCGGGTTGGGTTCTGATTGCCATCTCTAGTTTGTATGGGTGTGTTCATCATGAGTTGCATGTTGGTTATTCGAACCGTTAATTTTATTGGACGTTTCATATCTTTTATTAAAAAAAATCGTAACTTATTTAATTTATCACATTTGTTATGAAAAAAAAAAATGACAATTATGTTTTTAAAAATAAGCTATTAATTTTTTTTTGGGTGATAACTGCAATAAATTAAATAGATTATGATTATCAGATCAACCTAGTTTTTTTTTGTAGATGAAACATGCAAAGTGTTTAAGAAAATAAATCATTCTAATTATCAAAATGAGACGAGTGGTGAGTTCTATGATTCAAATAACACCCTCCAATCAAAATTATAAACTTGAGGGAACCTCCTAATCAAATAAGCATTTGAACATAACATATATAAGTACTGCACTCTGTTTGGTTTATAGTTGTCAAAAAAAATTTGAGTCCCACTAAGTAGCTGGAAAAATTAGAAGCTCGAATGGCTCAAAATTCCAAAACGACGTCGTTTTGGCTGATCTTTTTTTTTTTCATTTCATAACTCGCAGAAGAAGAAGAAGAGAAGAAAAGAGAAGAGCTGGAAAATATATACAGATCTAGAAAATCCATGAAACACACAAATCAAACCCCGTTCCCCTCTATACACACGAAAAATCAAAAGCCACCCACAAATCAAATCCACATCCACACCCCTCCCACACACATACAGATCTAGAAGCCAAATCCATGAAACACATACACATACACACACACAGTGGTGGTGACAGAGTGGCGTAGCGGTGACAGTGGTGGTCGCAGCAGTGACGGAAGAGGAAGAGGCAACGGCGGCGATGTCGACGGCGACGACATGAGAAGATCGACTCTCCCTCCATTTTCTCTCTTTTTTCTCTTTTCCTCTCTCTTCTCTCTCGTTCTCTCCCCCTCTGTTTCGTTTTACAGATCTCTGTTTCGTTTCACAGATAAAAGAGGGGAAAAAAAAAAAATTCGAAATGATGTCGTTTTGAATTCGGGCCACTTGAGCCTCAAGACTTTCAAGCTCTCAAGCATTTCTGAAACAATTTTATGCATTTTCAATTTATATTTTTTTATATTTTAAGTGAATTTCTTAAATGTTTTTATTTGGATAAATTACACTTACTGTGTATCAAATCTCACTTTAGCCCTTACACATGAAATCATAACAGTCAACCTCCTATACTTCTGGTCAAATCTTATTTTAGTCCCTACACATGAAATCGTGATAGTCAACCCCCTACACTTTTGCTCAAATTTCACTTTGATCCCTATACAAGTGTCAATGTCTCTCTTCTGTTACTTCATTTTTAAATCTTTAACAAAATCCAATCATGTGACAAAAATATGACTACGACATGATGATAAGAGAAGAAAATCATCCATGTTTCTCAACAATACACTTTATCCTACATGATAAATATGTGAGAGTTATATAATACAATATGTATATATATATATATGTTCGTATGCTAAGAATTGAGATGAATGTGCAAGAAAATAGAATTTTTGAAAAAAATAAATAAAAAAATAACAACAAAGAAATTAAAGAGAAAGGAAGATGAATAGGAAGAAGATTGTGTTACCATGAAAAATAGAGTTTCGTGATTTCAATTTACGCAAAACCCTAATTCATCTTCTTAATCGTTCATAATCTACACTTTGTTTTAGCCTAATACAGTCATAATTAAATATAATTTTTGGGACAAAGTGTGTATTGGTAGAAAATGTAGATGATTTTCCTCTTCTACCTTTATGTTGTAGTCACATTCTTGTTACATGATTAGATTCTGTTAAAGATTTAAACAATTGAGCAGCTGAAATGGGACATTGACGCTTGTATAGGGACCAAAGTAAGATTTGATCAAATGTAAAGGGGTTTGACTGTTACAATTTTATGTTTAGGGACCAAAGTGTGGTTTGACCAGAAGTGTATGGGGTTAACTGTCATGATTTTATGTGTAGGGGTCAAAGTAGAATTTGGTGAAAAGTGTAAGGGTGTAAAGTGTAACTTACCCTTTTTATTTTATTTTATACCTTTTAGATTCACTTAATTTATATACATTTAAAAATATAAAAAATTTCAATTTTTTTTTTTAAATTTTAAATACAACAAAATACGAAAATGTACTAAATTTTTATATTTTTTGTATTTAAAGAATTTTTAAAAAAAATTTTCACAAATTTTATACTTTTTAAGTGTATTTAGATTAAGTGAATCTAAAAACTAAAAAAATTAATTAAAATATTTTAAAAATTCACTTAGAACAAAAAAATACAAATTAAAAACTCATAAAATTATTTTTGAAAAGTTCAAACCAAACAAAGTAATCCATAATCTAATGCATAAATACATTGAAATGCTTAGAAAAATGTTTTTGCCTTTCTAGATTCTGTTATGGAAGTACTTTATACAAAGTAATCCTATAAGGAAAATGATATATAAGTCCACTTTCTAAATCTAATGATATGTAATATATATGATTGACTGATAATTAGAGAGGATATGAGAGAGAGAGAGAGAGAGAGAGAGAGAGAGAAAAGAAAAGAAAAAATAGAGAGTTATCTTAGATATTGTAATAAATTATCATATCATTAATCTAGATTTGATTTTTAAGCTTGAATAAAACTACCCAATGCATAAATTTATTGAATTGCTCATTCGTTCAATGATAGAGGAAAACTAGTTTCTTATAGTTTGAGGAATGATTCGAAGCTGTAATATCCCTAATAATGTGGGATTTCAATAAAACCATCAATTTTTGTTAATTGTTTTGTTGTCAAGGGATGTAATGAGGTAAAACAATTGATGTAAATGTGACAAAATAGAATTTAGAGTGTAAAAAATTACATATCTATAGGAAAAATAATACGTAATGGAAATAAATTTATTCGGATTATCTTATATGTTGAAACTGAATTCATGGATCATTGGAGAGAATCACATGTTTTCAATGATAAACTCCAACCTTTTTCCATCAATATAATAAAACTAATAAAGAACTATCGATACTATTCAAAGCACAGAGACATGATTCGTTCTCCAATGGTAGGAGTTAGAGAGAGAAAGTAGAGAGATTTTCTGATCTCACACAATACATAATACGTATTTGTATTATATTGGGAGAGATGTAACTACTACGTACTCTATCTTTTTATAAGATGAGATAGTGGGTTGTTCACACTTATTTCCAAGATAAGGTAGTTTACGAATCAAACTAACATGGTCACTAAACAGGTCATGGGTCTTGTCATATGGGCGCCCAAACCTAGGTCTGAAACTCGACCTGATTTCCAACATTTCTTACTTGCACATGGTTTGGCATGACACTATTACATCTCTATCTCTATTTCAATATAACCAAACATCGAACAAACTCATACTTGCCAATGGATTGTACAACCGCTGAGAATACTTGTATGCAGGAGCTATACTATAAATTAAAAAATGAGGTAGCATAGATACATCAACCCAAAGATAGAAGTAATGTCTCATATATCCCAAACCCATCCGGTAATACCGATCCAAGCACCTCTAACCTTTCATGGAGTATGCTTGACCCTCTCATATTATGCAATATTTGCACATGTTCGTATCCTATATGGAACGATGTGAGTTACCAACAATAAATATATAACAAAGGTGTAATATTAGATAATTTTCCATATGCCCTCCTACCATTTAGTTTTGGATTGATTGCTTTCCTAGTGATTTCCTTTGAACCTGAATCATACATGATCGCAGACAACATACTAAAGTAGGCGAACAAATAAAAATTAAAATTAAGCTAAGCACTCAAATCAAAAAAGCGTAATGAAATCAATAGTTAATCAAAAACGAAAATACTATACTAATCACCACAGCCCACAAATAAAAGAAAGGAGACTTACGTATAAATCCTATAGGTGGACTTATTGTTCAATAGGTCCTATGATAATTCATGACATTTTTCATCAAATACTATCAAAAAACGTCACTAAATGTTAATTTTCAGTAACAATTTAAAAATTGTCACAAAAAATGTTACTAATTATAAATTTTAGTGGTAGTTTAAAAAGTCACAAAAAAGGTCACTAATTTCAACTTTCAACGATAGTTTGAAAAATTAGTCATAGAAAAACGTCACTAATTGTAATTTTTAGCGATAATTTATAAAAATTGTTACTAATTGTTAATTTTTAGCAATATATGTAAAAAATCATCACAAAAATTATTTTTAACGATTATTTTACAAAGACTTATTTTTAATAGGATTTGATGAGAATTAAATATAACTATTAGGAGCTATTAATAGTTTTTCATGTAAAAAACAAAAGAGCAATGAATTTAAAAGGGAATTAGGGTAACAATTAAATTTAGGAACAAAGAGTGAGAAAAAGAGATAGAGAACTCACCGTCAATGTCGTATAGATCATTATTGCTTCGTCCTAGAATTTAAACTCATCGATCTCGCTTGCTTATGGTTTGCTTCCAACACGCGAAGGGTATGTTTGTTTGGACGGATTGGATGAAGGGGGATTGTAATTCATCGAACTATTAGTCCTGGAATACATTGTCTCCAGACTATTTAGTTGGACTGGATTTGTGTCCTATATTTGTTTAGTCATAGGATTAGATGTCTGGATTGAACTATTTTTAGTGAATCCAATGTTTGTTTGGAATATTATGGAAAAGGATAAATGCTTAAATGACAATTTTATCCTTTTTAATTATTTACTAAGTAATAGCAATATTAAACATTGCTTTAATATTTTAATTATTTTTAGCTAGATTAAATAAAAATTTATTTTATTTTATTTTTTGCACAATTAAATAAATTTATTTTTAAAAAATTAAATAAATTAAATATAAATAAAAATATATGTAATTTTTTAATTAAAATTTTAAATAATAATAATAACAATAATTAAATAATGAAATAAAATAAAACATCTATTAAAATTTAAATAATGAAATTAAATAAAACATAAACAAAATTTTAAAATAAAACATCAATAAAATATCTATAAAAAAATATTTTTAAAAAATTAAATAAATAAAAAAATAAAAATTAAATTAAAATAAAATAATTTTATTTTTAGTTGAGCAACATTTATAATTTTTTTTGAATTTTACTAAATATTATAACATAATTAAATTCTACGAGGGCAAAAAATGTAATTTTATTGTCTTATCCATGGGATGATTACTCAGGTTCTATCGTCACACCCCCAAATGGCATAGGATTAGGTCCCAATTTGTTAGGGCTAATAGTCTGAGTAAATTTTTCAAACAACAGTGACTATTGTCCGGTGGGCTAATAGATCCAATCCACGCCCTAATCTCAAACACACACCCGGGTGTGTTTTGATGGACGGACTGGATAGGGGGGGATTATATCCATCAGACTTGAGTCCTAGGGACTGTGAATCTCTTGGACTATTTGGTTGGATTGGATATGTATCCTGTGTTTGTTTTTTCAATGGGATTAGTTGTCAGGAAAAGACTATTTTTAGTGAATCCACGTTTGATTTGACGGACTAGATAGGATAAATGAACAAAAGGCCTATTTTAAACCCTTTTCAATTATTTACTAAGTAATAACAATATTTAAACATATCTTTAATATTTAATTATTTTTAACTAAATTAAATAAAAATTATTTATTTATTTTTACACAATTAAATAAATTTATTTTTTAAAATTAAATAATAAAATATCAATAAAAATATATGTTATTTTTTTAATTAAATTTTAATAAATTTGTTTTAAATAATAATAATTAAACAATTGAAATTAAAATAAACATCTATTACATTTAAATAATGAAATTAAATAAATATAAACAAAATTTTAAAATAAAATACCATAAAATATCTATAAAAAAATTTATTGAAAAAAATAATAAACATCATAAAAAGTTAAATAAAATATTTTATTTTTAAATTGAACATTAAATTTTATTGAATTTTACTAAATATAATACATAATTAAATAGTAGATGGTCAAAATGGTCAATTTTCATCACCCCAATCTCAACAGTAAAATAATTCTTCCCCAAGACAAATTGTCCCCACACCCCCCCTAGGATAGTATAATCCCCCATATGAGGGATAAGGAGTCCGACCGGACTTCATGTCTGTCTGACTAAAAAAAACAAACATCGGATTGGATGATTGCCTCAGATTACAATCCGTACAGTAAATAATCTCCCCCTTTTCTCCACAATCAAACACAACCTAATTTCATTGAATTATTAATATCTCACTATTAGTCTTGTGAATCAAATATGACCGAAGTGGATAAAGTTTTGTTACTTAATACATTTTCATAATTTTAATTGGAACACCAAATTGTTTTCTTGGGCCTTTTTTTTTGTCTGTAGTGTTGTGAATTTAATGAAAATGGGGTTGGGCTTCAATTTTGGGCCACTAATATTATTTCAGCCCCCTAAATGTTGTTGAAATTTGGGGCTCAAGGTAGGACTGTACCTGCAGCCGATACAATCAAATGATTCAAATATTTTAAAATTCTGCTAATAATTTAATATATATATATATATATATATATATGAATGTGACACTGATTCCTAATATGCATTGTTTTATAATCTTGATATCATTACTTCACGACTGATACCGATACGTCTTTTGATACCTTATTGCAAAAACATCTTCTACATTTTATGAAGCTTTTATTTGTGTTTAATTTTGTTGAGTAATGTGAAAAATTAAAGAACTATTGAGGTATACATATAACATCTCCACAGGTGACTCGATTACGATGCGGCGGTTTCATCTTTGCCTTCCGCTGCAACCACACCATGGCTGATGGCACCGGAGTATTCCAATTTCTTATGGCCTTAGCAGAAATGGCACGGGGAGCGAATGCCCCATTTGTGCAGCCTGTGTGGCAAAGAGAACTACTCAATTCAAGGAACCCGCCACGTGTGACATGCACACACCATGAATATGATGACAATGTCGTTAATGCTGAGAGCAACATCATATGTGCAGAGGACAAGGTGGTGTTCCGCAACTTCTTCTTTGGTTTCAAGGAGCTCCATGCCCTTCGCATGCTCTTCCCTCCTCACCAGCGTATGTGTTCCACATTTGACTTGCTAACCGCTTGCATATGGAAGTACCGCATAGCTTCCCTACAATTAAATCCAAGTGAGGAAGTGCGTTTGTCTTTTTCATCCAATGCACGCGTGTACTTCAAGCCTCCCTTGCCAATTGGGTACTATGGCAATGCGGTTGCATGCCCAACCGCCTTGTCAACTGCCGGGGAACTAAGCTTAGAACATGCATTGGAGTTGGTAAGAAAAACCAAATCTCTTGTAACAGAAGAGTACATGAGATCGACGATAGACCTAGTGGTAATTAAAGGGCGACCCTTTATCAAATATGAACAAGCCTATTTCGTGTCAGATGTCCACAAAATGAAATTCTCAGATGTAGATTTTGGGTGGGGCAATGCAGTTTTTGGCGGTCCAAGCCTTGTTGGGGAGATGAAGGGTAGCTACTTCGTATACTTCAAGAATGAAATGGGTGAGGATGGGATTGTGGTACCAATTTGCTTGCCCCCTGTTGCCATGGAAAGGTTCATTTTGGAGGTTGAGAGCATTTTCAAGGGTGATGATTCTAACAACTAAACTTCTGTGTCATCAACTCCATGCTATAAAAACTGTTGAATAATTTGCCATAATTACTCTATGTGTAATGATTTGATTCGCATTACACGAAATGCACATATTTGCAGTATGTATTTTCTTATTATTTTATAACAATTTGCATTTTACCATTACAACCTAACTATTTACAAATTTTAGCTTGATATACTTTGTTTGGTTCATTCTCAATAGTTATATCTTTTGTGGACAATTGGTGAATTAACACAGTATGAAAGAAAGAGATGGACCTAAATGCAACCTATTTAAGGGTCTGTCATGATCAAAGCTTTGTTCTAGAAAATTATGGATTTATGTTTTGTTGCATTTGTTATCTTTGTCATTGTGCATTCTTTTTTGTATGTCTTCGTTATTTTTTTCTCATTCTATTTTTTTCTCCATATATAAGATGAGATTATACGTGAAGCAGAGTGATAATTTAATATATATTATTAGGTCCATGCCCAATGACTTAATAACTTTTGAAACAGTTAATGACTTAATAATATCGAAACTTTTGTTATTTTTTTCTCATTCTATTTTTTTCTCCACATATAAGATGAGATTATATGTGAAGCAGAGTGATAATTTAATATATATTATTAGGTCCATGCCCAATGACTTAAACTTTTGAAACAGTTAATGACTTAATAATATAAATAAATGTATGCATATTAACCCACAAGCATCCTAGTTTGTCCCCAAATAGGGCATAAGCATGCGGAGGGTTCAATGCTAACAATGGTAAAGTGATAAATATAAGAAGATAAAAATGTTATATCCTTCGAAAATGAAATGGGTGAGGATGGGATTGCGGTCCCCATTTGCTTCCCCCTGTTGCCATGGAAAAGTTTGTTATGGAGCGTGAGAGCATTTTCAAGGGTGATGATTCTAACAACAACAAAACTGGTGTGTTCACCAACTCCATGCTATAAAAACTATAGAATAATTTCCCATTATTACTCTATATGTAATGATTTGATTTGCATTACACGTAATGCACATATTTGCAGTATGTATTTTCTTATTATTTTATAAGAATTTACATTTTACCATTACAATCTTACTCATTACAAATGTTAGCTTGATATATATTGTTTGGTTTATTCTTAATAGCTTTATCTTTTGGGAACAATTGGTGAATTGACATAGTATGAAAGAGGGAGATGGATCTAAATATGGATAGGGTGATTTTGAACTAAACCCCTCTCTTTTTCTCTCTAAAAACCTCCACCCTCGGGCCTCACTTTTGGCCAGCCAGCCGCTGCCTTTGGCTATGGCGGTTGGCTAGTCCAGCTCTCTCTTGTGTTTGTGTGTTGGTTTTTCCTTCTAATAAACTTGATTCCCACAATGTTTTCCCACTTAGTTGTGTTTTGTGTGCTGCCGATCTTAAAATTTTTGGTGTTTGTTGCCCTTTTTTGGATGATTCATTGGAGTTGTATGTTTTGTTTCAATAGGGGGTGCTTGGAATAGGGGTCAAAACAGGGTAGGAGGTCAACTTTGGACCAGAATAGAGGATGTTCAGATCTGGTTAGGATCTTCATTCGGGCGCTCCTTTGCGAGTGGGAGTTTGAGGGATGAAGTCTGGTTTGGCTCTATGGAGATGCTTCGCTGCTTTGTTTGGGGGGAAACATTGGTGTTGAAGTTAATCCAGATCTATCTAAGATTTCATTTGAGCGCTCATTTTTGAGTGGAAATTTGAGGGGTGAACTCTTGGAATAGGGGTCAAAACAGGGTAGGAGGTCGGCTTTGGACCAGAATAGAGGATGTTCAGATCTGGTTAGGATCTTCATTCGGGTGCTCCTTTGCGAGTGGGAGTTTGAGGGATGAAGTCTGGTTTGGCTCTATGGAGATGCTTCGCTGCTTTGTTTGGGGGGAAACATTGGTGTTGAAGTCAATCCAGATCTATCTAAGATTTCATTTGAGCGCTCATTTTTGAGTGGAAATTTGAGGGGTGAACTTCATCCAGATGTATGGAGGTGTCTCGACGGTTGTCGATGTTTTGGGTTCCAACACCGGAACTTCTGCAGTGGGTGTGTTCAGAGTTTGGATCAGAAAAGATGTGTTTGACCATGGAAGTGGAGATGGCAGTAGGTTTTGTTCGGCTGTGGTAGTGGGTATTGATCGTCCTTGGGTGTGTTTGGTTGTAGTGAGTATTCGGAGTTTTGAATCGGAAAAGAAGTGTTCCGACCATGGAAGTGGAGCTGGGTGTTTAACGGTCTTGGTAAGCATGGCCGATGGAGAGGTAGGAGTGAAAGTCTCTGATCAGTGGGTGAACAAAGAGTGCTTTTACTTTTGGTGGAATCAAGGAGTGCAACATGCATGTCTTTGTATTGGGTTTTGTGGGTTGAATTGTGAGGTTTCATGAATTTTATTTTTGTTGAGTTAAGTTCTTCTTACCTCTTTTATTTTTATTTTCATTATTATTTAAAAAAATCATGAGGCTGAGGGTCAGTTATATGAGTGCGAGTAGCAACAGTACGAGTAATTTGTACTTCCTGAATCTCTCTCGATCCAGGTCATCTTCCTATACCTTTATTTTCTAAATTCTACCTATGTGGTAAGCTTTCCGAACTGTAACGCCCTGAAATAAATGCCATAAATCGGCCCCCAGCAGCATATACACAATGACATAAACAAAATAGTAATCTTTCATTAATCAGAGTTAATTTATAAAAAAGTGATACGTGCGATATATATTCATAAGCTCTACCTTGAATCTATAGCATGTGATACCAACTTAAAGATCAACAAAATAAATGCCATATAGGCTTACATCTTTCCAAGACTATGCTTGGTTACAACAAAAGAGATAGTCTTAAGCTCCATACATATAAAGCCCTAGGCTTGTACAAATATTAAATACAAAATGAGAAAATAGAGCTTTCAACTCCCAGGTCCTCCCAAGCTAAGTTCTTGGAGGAAGCATGTCACCAGTACCTAAAAATGGTTTCTCAAGTAGGATGAGCCAAAGCCCAGTAGAAATAATCTAACACAATATATGAATATTAATAAAGATATAAGTATGATGCACATGTTCAGTTCCCAAATGACAAATCTTTTATAACCTTTTCCAACACCATGTTATATCAAACTTACATCTCCATCCATTATTTATTCCCACTTCATTTAGTCAACCAAATAGAGGATACACCCCATTGGCCTTTAACCAACATAATTATCATACAAAATACATTCACTTGCCATTTTACGAAAATTTTGTCCGTGGGAATTGGCACCCATATATACGTGTGATTTTTCGAGACTTTCACCCTACAGGCTAACTTAGTTTAATGGAGTTTATCCCCTTTCTCTTCCCAAACATTATACATGTACAATGTATATAAATCATAATCATATTTAATGATAATGACTAAGAGATTTGTTTCAATTTGCCTAATCCACATGCAATTTCTACAACAATCCTAGCTATCCTCCATCGATAGCTCAAAATAGATATTTCTAAACAAATATACAATATTTATAATAGGTAAATTGTCCAAGTTTCCATAGGAGCGAGATAATACATATAAAATTCCACCTTTTATATAAATACCCATCCAATTTCATATTCCCAATACCAATTTCATTATTTATACAAAATAATTAATCAAGACATTTTAGGGCAAAACCCCCATTTTTCCCAATTTCACGCCAAACACCAAAATCAACTATTTTAACACAACACAAGCGCATATCTACTCCCATAACCATTTCCAATACGTTAATTCGAAAACCCCACTTTTGATTTTAACCTGAACCCTAGGTTTGTTGAAAATCACAACAAGTCTTAACATATCTTACTCATTAACAAATAACCAAGTTAAAACTCATAGAAGAGTGTAGAAAGTTGCTACCTCAAAGTGACAAGACGAGCAAAGTAAAGGGAAAACTTCAAAGACACCGAAACCTACTTTTGTTAGGATGAAAAGAGAGCCCACGACGTGCTCTACCTTTTAACGAAGGCACAAGGGTGGAGAGATCACTAGATCTAGATGAAAAGTAGAGAGAGGGTAGGTTTTAGAAAGAGAGGGTTTCAACTTTAGGGTTTGGAGAGAAATAGATCTAAAAAAGTGATGTAAAAATTCATTTTCGCGAACTGATATACGCACAATCCGCTCGAGCGTAAGAGTTGACACTCAAGCATTAGACATAATAAGTTGTTCCGCTCGAGCGTCACCGCTCGAACGCAAGAAGTGACGCTCGAGCGCTAAGACACAAAACAAAAGGCATTACCGCTCGAGTTCAAGAAGTGACGCTTGATCGTAGAATACACACATCTAGTAGTTTTGCAGACAATAGACCAACGCTCGAGTGCCCACTTGTAGACGCGCCCGCGTGGGCCTCATGCTACAGCTCGGACTCGATTTGTGTCACGGTTCTTAATCTGAACCAAAGAGTCCAAATCTGGCAAATCGTTTTGAGAAACAGATTTTTGAAAAAGTAGTGCCAAACATGGACTGCTTTGCCAGATACAGAGTCGCCACCTAAATATTTTAAAATGGGGGAATTTAGGAAACCCTGACTCGGTGCCGAAGGCCACATGTCCGTCATCACCGGAGTTGTCTCGGCTCGGGAGCTTGGGTACGATCGGGGAAGGTCAGCTATGAGCACCCCCTTTCGCCCGGTCCGAAGACCGGCCTCTACTAACCGTGATATCCGTTTTTGAAAGCTTTATGTGTTCTTAGACCAATTGTTAGCCTAGAATTACTATGTTATGCGCGCAGCAAACAAGTATAGACCAAATCGCCCAAATTGGAATAAAACATTTCATGTTTGTTTTGAAAATGGTTTGCTACTCGTAAGTAGGCTAAAATGCAGATTTTGCCACTCTCAAGTGGGCTTTTAGAAAAGATGATTTTGCCACTATCTAGTGGGCTTAAAACTTCACAGTTTTAATGCATTATTCCAATTTAGGTAATTCAACCTCCACCCACAGGCATTCAAGCAGTTTATCATATAAGCAGCTAGCCTCATGGTAATCATGCTATCATGGCAACATTCACACGCATGCGATATGCTAAAGCATAAAAGCTTACCTAGTACTCCGTGCCAAAATAATAAACTAGTTAGCAAACATGCATGACCTAGTTCATGTTGAGAATGGCTAATGCATCGCATGTAAAAAAATGCAATCTAGATAGGCTCGGCTAACCTAAGCAAACTCCAAACGAACACAATCATGGATGATCACCGAGTGTTCGAACGGTGACGTCCAAGTCTTGAGGACGGTCAAAAATGGGGTGTCTACACCACTCGCTCGAGCGTAGGAAACATCGCTCGAGCATACCCTTCAAGTAGTTTTGCAGATTTGCAAAAGTATTAAGAGTTTATAAAGCTTGCTTGAGCGCAAGAAGTGCCGTTCGAGCGGAAGAGCAAAAATCTAGACAACACAAAGTTTGAAAACCAAGCAACCAACCTGGTCCAAACACAACTACTACAACCCAATAGCCAAACTCAAGCAAGAATAAGGGGGAAAAAGACATGAACAACATTTAGAAATCATAAAACCCGAGTCTAGAATACAAGATGGGGTCGGGTCAAAATTAGAATCGCTATACGAACTCATGAATTTGTATTATGAATGAGTAATTTACCTGTTTGATTTGTAAATGGCTTGAAAAAGTGAATGATAAGCACATACCTATAAGATTCGACCGAAGGTCATTGTGTACGAATACAAAATGGCCCCAAGGCCGTTTGGTATGTTTGATAAGAATATGAAATGGGCCTGAGGCGTTTGGTATATTTGACAAAGACACAGAATGAGCCCAATGTCGTTTAGAGTGTTTGACAAGGACACAGAATGGGCCCAAGGTCATTTAGAGTGTTTGACAAGATAAACCTAAGGTCATCTTATATATGAATTGGATCGAAGGTTGTTTTATATGTTTGTTAAATAGACCAAAGGTGATTTTGAATAAGGAATTGGTTAGACTAAAGGTCATTTTGAATATGAATACGAATGTGAACATGATCATGACTACAAACGTGTGCATGAATATGAATTTGGAAATGATGGACCTGAGGTCATTTCGTACATGTTTTTTGATGGACCAGATGGTCATTTGTGTCTGGATCCATTAGACCTGAGGTCAGTTTATAAATAAATGGTTGGACCCAAGGTCGCTTTGCCCCTTTGATATGCCTTGAGCATTATGGAATGAACCTAAGGTCGTTTTGTTTTGGTAATGATCTACATGTGCTACTCATGAGTATCATTCACCTATTTAAGAGTATCATTCATATAACCTCTTTACTCTAATATTATTCACTAGGCATTAGCTCACTTTTTATCTATACGTATGTAGGTGAGTAGCGAGATGTACAGCCCCAGCTCCAGCCCTAGTGAAATTGTGAAAAAGTACTGAGATTTTTCAGTCAACCAAGGTTTTTGAACTTTTGTTTTCTCTTTCGGTCCCTTTGACTGATGTCTATAAATGATCCTTGGTTTATGATATGATAGTTTTTGAATGATCCTAGACATGTATAATTTGATTATTTATGTGATGTGTGAGTTAATATATATATATACACATGTGAAAGGTTTTATTTTGCCATATATGCACAGTTCATTGGACAATGATTTACATTTTGATTCTGCTTTTGGCCCCCTATTATTAATCATGATTTGATTTCTGTCTGAGGCTATAGGTAATCTCATGATTACTGGCCGGTTATGATCCTCATCTTAGGGACGGGATCGCGTTGTGACAACAACAGTGCAGACAGAGTGTTTCCAAAAGATGTTTGTCCTTTCTATCCCTTCCTATCATGAAGATACTCAAGGAGAGGTAGACTTGCTTCACAGACCATCAAACGTCACAAAATAGTATGCGATGATCATAGAAGCAGCTAAAATGAAAAAAAAAAACTAACAAATGATGATAATTAAAGCTAGAAACTTCAAATGAAGAAATGGTTCAAACCTATATCTCATAGTGAATAAGAGTAAATGCATACTCGAATTAGAGATAATAGGTTAATGAGAAGCATTTTAGGTGAAAACCTTGGAAACAAGAGGTTGCATCATTGAAGAAAGAAATTAGAGACTCCTCTTCCTACTCATAGAATATGGATTGACATCAATTTCCATGCTTCTCAAGGAACTAGAAAAAGAGTTTCTAATATTTTTTGTTGAAGGGCTCTTGTTTTGTTTCAAAGAGAACAAAATCAAAACTAAAAGAAAACAAATAGAACAACTCAAAAATGGTTGTAAACTCCTTTTCCTACTCATGGAATAAAGATGAGACATCCATTTCCATGCTTCAAAGTGGAACTAGAAGAGAGTTTTCAACACTTTTTGATAAAGAGCTCTATATGAGCAACAATGGGAATAAGGGAGAAAAATCAAAAATCAAGCTAACTATCAAAGTTTAAACACACAACTCGTCAAAGTTGTTGGCAACTCCTCTTTTATTCATGGAATAAGGATGAGACATCCATTTCCATGTTTTGAAAATGATCAAGAAGAGAATTTTTTAACACTTTTGACATGGAAGCTATCACCTAGCTTCGAGGTAAACAACAATATCATGAAAGCGAGAGATTTACAGCTAGTTAATCAAACTTGTGGTGGGGTGGCTAAGCTCTAAACCTCCCATGACCACAAGGTTCCAATGTACTGAGGAAAGCTATACGAACAAAAGTAAAGTGATCAACTTAAACAGATTGACGGCTATATCCTAAACACTCCAAATTTGTGAGGACTATTATGCTATTGCAATAATGAAAATATTGTATTCAAAGCATAGAAAATAAGAAAACATATTCAACTTGGTCATATCATAGAAGTTATGTAACGGGGAGGACTAGAACCCTTGTAGTCCATATTCAAATTAATTAGCACACTAAAAAGCCCCTCCCCCCCTCCCCCCCACACACACATACACAAAACAATGCTAAAATTAAGAGAAAACAACAAAGGGAAAAAAAGTGAAGGCAAGCTAGAGTTAACAACTAGTAATCAAGCCTAAGGAAGGGTGGCCAATCTTTCCACTTTTTGTATACTTAATCACATATTCCAACCCCAAAACAACTTAAAAAACAGTACACAAAACAAGGAAAAGAGAGGAAAAGAGTAAAAGAGAAGTAGATGAAAAGGATGCAAGGCTCTACCTCTTGAAGAGAGTAGTAACTTCTTAGTTATCAAACTTCAATCCCAACACCTTTAAGTATCTGAAATATTGCTTGAAACTTAAGCAAAAAGCTTCAAGAACAAGCTCTAATGGTGTATGCATTGTGTATGTATAGCTAAAGGTGATATTGAGATCAAGAAAAGATTTGCAAGGAAAGGGTATGCTTTAAGCTCCTAACAACCTCAAAAGCCTTTTGAGAATTTTTCTAACCCTAAATTTTGAAGGGAGAGGGTCTATTTGTAGAATTTGAGGTGTTTTGGTCGAAAATATCTTCAAAAAAGGACATCTAGAAAAAACCCGCTAGATACGTTGCCTATCGCCAATGAAACCCAACCGGGTCCCAAAACCCACGGCCGGGTCTAAAAGCTGCCTTCTAGGCTACTGTTGTATGGCTAGTGTAAGTTGGAGGGAGGGACAAGGTTTAAAACATTTTCGTCAAAATGGGGTGTAAAGTTGGAATTAGAGTTTGAATCTGGATTCCTTTGCTAAAGATTCAAAAGATCGCATAGTGTAACTTTTTATCATCGGGTGTTCAGAATGAAGCGCCCAAGTCTTAGGGGCGGTCAAAATGAGGTGTCTACACAATACCTAATATTTTGTTTACACAAATGATCTTCATTACGAAATTTATAATATGAATAGTTCAAATTATCATTGCAGGTCTAGAATGGAACCCACAAAAGAGAGTATAAATGAATATAGATTACAGTGGAATGGAAATGAGCCATGCACTACTATTGAAATTTCGAAAGGGTTAAAGTTCTCTTACGTTCACAACTCAACATGAGAGAACTAAGGGGCCCATGAGATCCACCACAGATTCTTATTCAATGATTCAAACCGTTCATTTTGTAGAGTTTCTAATGTATATCATCCAAAAAATTAGATTGATCCAATAAGCGTAATCTTTTTATTTTATCAAGTTTGTCTCAAAAAAATAGAGGGTTATTTTCAAAAGTATATTTGTCGTTCATTTTTTCGGAGATATGTGATAAAATGAAAATGTTATAATTATTGGATCAACTTAGATTTTTCATCGATGATGTACATTAGGGGCCTTACAAAATAAACCTTTTGGATCATCAAAATGGGACATGTGGTGGGAACCCTCTAGTCCTCTGATGTTGAGATATGAACATGTTAAAAGTCTAACTCATTTCAAGAAATCACTCATCTATTAACATCTTTTTCCCAAAGACCGCTTTTGTGTAATTCACCCAATGTAAAATGGTTGGGTTGGTTTTTTTTTTAATATAGTTATTGTAATAGCTAGCTCATTTAGTAATTAAAATAAGTTGTTATTAGTTATAATTGCAAACATGCCTCATTTAAATAATCCCCTGAAGATACTCTAATGGAATGATCATTTATTCTACTGAACCAAACACATTTCCTTCCAGTAAACCAAACATTATCTTAAGTTATTAGCAGCTTAACAATTTCAAGAAACACATGATCATGTGAATTCTTGTATTAGGAATAGATTATGAGTGGTGCTATTTACCCTCATCAACACCTGACCATATGAATTCTTATATTATGAATGGATTATGAGTGGTGCTATTTACTCTTACTTTAGGACCCCTCATCTCTTTCATTTTTTTTTTTAAATTCTAATTTTTTCCAATCATAAAACTTCATTTTTATCCTCATCTCTAATCTTCTAACCTTAATTCCCCAAACCCACCCTAATCCCACCAGTCATCCTCATCACCTCTGGCCATCATTGCCCACCCTCTCCATCACCTCAACTTCGCTCCTCATCTATGATTTGCAACCACATCACCCTTTTCTCACAGCCACCTGTAGCTTGATTTTCGTGCTCTTTTCAGATACGATAGCCCTATAATTCGGACTCTTGTGGTTCTGAATCTGATTTCACAAGTGCAATGTGAAATAGATAAATACAAATGAGTCCAAATCTGGCAATTCTTTTGAAAAATCAATTTTGAATCAAAATGTCAAAAATGGACTGCTTTGCTAGATTTTAGAGTCGCCACCTAAATGTTTTTGGAAAATTTAGAAAACCCGTGACTCGTGCCAAAGGCCACTTATCCGTCATCACCAAAGTGTGATTTTTATTTACATTATATGCTCTTGTTCCAGTTATTAGGCTAACTTTACTAGGTGATGCACATAAGTATAGACCTATTCATAAAATTTGGAATGCATTGATTTTATGTTTGTTTGAAAATTGTTTTGAATACATGTCACTTGAAAAAGCGATCTTGTATTGACATTAATCAAATTATTCCAACTTAAGTAAAGAGGCCTTTATCCACTGGCATTCAAACATGTATATCACTTAAGCACTTAGCCTCACAGAATATGTTTGATATGGCAATAATCACACACATGCAACATGCTAAAAATAAGTGCTCGCCTAGTACTCCAAGGCAAGCCATACAAAGCAAAATAATTAGAAAGCACGCATGCTCCTAAACAATGCAATATGACTAATGCGACACACATAAAGATGCAACTAACAAGTTCGGCTAGCATGGATTTTGTCACACCCCAAATCTGGGCATGACCAGCCGTGGCCCACAAGGACTTAGCCCAAGGCACACGTAAGCCTAAACATGAAACCAAAACCATAAAGAATAAATGTGATAATAGCCCAGAAATAAATAAATCAACACTCAATCTAGTGACATACCACAAGTGAAAAACAAGTCATAACCAACTTCCTAAAAATATATATACTAAATGGGACACAAACTGCCCACAAAATAAAATAATTCTAAATAAAACCCAACCACAATGTATGCACAAAACTCGACAATGCAACCTAAAACAATTTAAATAAATGCCCTAGAGGTCCATGCAAGTGAGTCCCCGCTACGCCATGAATCCACTCTAAGTCCTTCTAACACCTGGAAATGGTAAACAACTAAGTCAGCTGATAGCTCAGTGAGTAGCATTCTAAGTCTTTCTAACACCTGGAAATGGTAAACGACTAAGTCAGCTGATAGCTCAGTGAGTAGCAACATGGATAGTAAATACAGTTTTGAAAACAAGGTTCAATTCCAAAATAAGATATATATCACAGAAACTAGATTGGCATACAGTTTGGTAAATACAATTTGTTTCAAAAAGAAGGTTCCACAATTCAACACTTAAAATACTCATGTCTCTCAAGAACATGATAAACGTCATTTTCCACTTAAAACAGATTATAACATGAACACCAATAATTTTCAGGGTACCAAGAAAAACAAATAATATGCCACACAGTTCTCAAGGCTATAAGCCCTGTTGGATCCAATACCGAACTAAGAGTCATCCTCAGGGTGGCAGCTGGGGCTTTTCTCAAAGACGATCCGATTGAAGGTCACCTAGTTATTTTTAAAGGTCTTTTCCTTACAATCGTTGAGCACTAGAGTCATCAAGGCCCAACCCGGATCTGTTCCCTAGTGGCCAGAGTCACCACACACAGTGGAATAATTTCCCTGGACTAAATACACACATGGTCCCAATAATCAATACACATCAGTTTCGCAAAACATGGTAGTTCATCATTATAAACATGAGACCAAAACAAATAGTTTACAGTATGCCAAGTTCACACATGTTTCAGAAATAATTTGATTCAATTGATAATATAATAATTTATCAAAACAGTTTAATCATGAAACAACAATTTAATTTTCCAACAGTTCAGGGTAGGGGAACATTTATAAAAATATGTAGCATGAAACTACTCACCTGGAAACGAAATAATATAATCCTCGAATAGAGTATGAAAGTCCAACTAGTGCCCTGAACCAATATGAAAACTACACGTCACTACTAATTTAAAAATACTAAAAAAATAGGAACTAAGTAACCTCAACTAAAGCGCACTAACACGGCTCAACCCAACTCACCGTTACTCTTAAATATTACCTAAGTTCATGTTCTTCAAGGTCTAAAATCACCCAAGACATAGATTCCGATCGAAACTTAACTAAAAATAACTTTAAGATAAAACAGTGTTTTAAACTAATTTTCCCAATCTATTCGCTAACTTTGAAAATTACAAAAACCCACTCCACGCTATTCAAAAAATCCCAAAAACCTCCAGATATGATCTATTATATCCTAAGTTTCAAACCCAATTGGTATCACTTGATTTGCTTATCAAAATAATTATCTACAATTTATTATATACAAACAGGTTGTTTTCTGCAGCACTTTAAAAAATTGACGGTTCTCTTAATATACACGAGCAATAAATGCAAGGCCAAAAATGTACGAAACTAGACTCGTAACCGGTTCTAATTACGGTAATTTGATAATTTTTGGATTTATACCCAAAGAGAACAACACTCCCGAATTTACTATTTCGGACTGGTTTCCTGGACAGATTTGAATACCTCAATTTATATGGATTTTGACTCCCAAAAATTATGAAAAAATTCAGATATGCAATTCAATATGTAATTAATCTACCGTAAAAATTTCACATTAAAATTCATCCGTTTGATATGGTTTCTTAATTTTTAAAATTTGTGACTTTGTAAAGAATTTTTGGACTGAAAATTACACCCAATCTTTACACATAAATTTAGCTCCTCAAGTTTCTTAATAGGATATCTATATACACAATACATAAACCTACAACCTCTCCATCAATGAACAAAATAATTATAGAATAAGGATAGAACAAAGAAAGAAGAGAAGAAAAACATTAATTAAAGGATCCTCCAATAATATTTAATTTGCACTTTAGGATTTACCATCAAAATATTTGAAATTGTAAAATTATTATTATTATTTAATTATTTACTTAATTTTTTTTTTATTTTTTATTTTTTATATTTGGGTTCTCACAGATTTGATTCAATCCAAGACATGGGATAAAGCATGTATTCGAGCAAAGAAATGTGATTTTGACATTGGTTGGAATGATGAGTCGAACCCTTATGTATGCAAGACGAATGGATGCAAGTCATGGAACAATGCTAAGTAAACATGATGCTCTATGCTACCATCGTAAGCGGGTAAATAAAAGGGAGAAAGAAATGGGGGATGGAAGACATACACCACATTATTACACATTTTGCCCTCATGCAAGATGGTCTGAATGAGTGTCCAAGTGTCCGAATTAAACTAACTATTACAAATCCAAATGAATAATGAATTAGCTAAACTAATTACTTATTACAAATTTTGGAATGAATAATAAATAACTAACTGCCAAATTTATTACAACAAAGGCATTATGATATGAATTACAACAACAATAATTTCAACAATGAAATTGTAACAAGATTATGTGTAACAATAACATGAACGACATTAATAATGCATAAGAATCGGATGTGCGCTCATACGAACAGTCTACAGAAGCTACTTTGTGCCTGTTTGGCAGAGCTTAATTACAGCTTATTTCAGCTTTCAGCTTAATTTAAGCTATTTTGATGTGTTTAGTTTAGCTTATAGCTTATAGCTTATACCTTTTTGGAAGTCAGAAATCAGCTTATTCTTTGAGTGGGGCAGGAGATGCTTTAAGAATAAGCTGGAAATCAGCTTAAGCTGAAAGTTTTAAGCTATAAGCTGTTGAGGCATAAGCTATAAGCACTTTCCCACAGCTCTACCAAACAGGGCCTTTGTCTGCCTTTCTGGGAATCTGCCCTGTTTCACCCTTAGCCACTGCCCTCTGTTTCTGCCAAAATACCCTGTTTACCAAACATTAGAGCCCAGTCGATCCCTAATGAGGCCCAACCTAGTCCAAATAAGGCCGGCCGTGCCCTAATTTTTTACAACAATCTGTTTTTGGGCTCCAGGGTGAAAATAGTGCAGACAGAGCAACTGTAAGCTCTATTTGTCCTTTCTCTTCTTCTTTATCATGGGGAACATCAAGAGAAGGACAGACTTGGTTCCAAAATCATCAATGAGCACATGTTGATGGCTTGATGATTTCGAACACAATTGAACAAAAACTTAATAAATGCAATGAAGGACAACTACCCTTCCCTCTTATCATGAATTTAGCTCAAAGAGGAAGGTAGACACGCCTCAAGTCTCATCAAAATATCATGAATCAATAAGTGACAATTCTTGAAGCAATGGACTTGGCATAACGTCCGACCAAATCCAACCAATTCTAAACATATTTTTTTTTATGTTGGTTTCATTGATTTTAAGCCAATTTTTATTAGTCCTTTCCATTACTTAATCAATTTGTCCAAAGTGATGGTTAAGTTCACTAAATGAGAAGACATGTCAAACGAGAAGTGATTCATTGCATGAAATGGAGACTATGCCTTGATGATGAACCTCCATAGAGATTAAGCAATTGAGCATAGGTCTCTTTCTCATGCTTTGAATAACAATTAATCGTTTGAAATAGCTCTCAAACAAACAAAAGAAAAGACAAAAAGAGGGATGGTGCAGAAATGAAAGTTGATTATTAGCGTGGAACTCTTTACATAACTAGGTAGTAAATAAAAGCTATCAACTTGAATGACTTGGTATCTAAGGCCTAAACACTCGAAGCCATGAGGACGTACAACACAACAAACATAGTCAAAGCATAAACTAATTAAATGAATTAAAACTATACTAAATAGCCCCTAATATGTAGAAAATAGTGGCTAAAAATTATGTTTAAGAGCACAGAAAGATAGGAAATAACAAGGCTAGCAAACAAGAGCAAGGAGAGGTGGCTGACCCCTCCATTTTTGGGACTTTTAAACCATGTTTTTCAGCCCTTTTAAACTCTAAAAATCAGTTTGAAAGCCAAGAAAAATAGTGGTGAAACTAAGGAGATGAGCTATGAAATAAGGTGTAAGAAAGGGTGTTAACCCTTTCTACCTTTGGTAGCTATTCAACCCCAAGTTCTAATACTTGAAATGGATTCAAAACAACAAAAAGATACAAGAAATAGATAGAAAGAGACAGAAATGAAAGTAAGAGAAAAGGTGACAAGCTTATACTTCTTGAAGAGAGCAAGCTTTGGTTGTAAACCAAACTTGATCCTAGCACATTCTCAAGGTTGAATTATGATTCACAAGTGTCAACCAAGGTCCTAAGGTTTAGCTCTAAGAGTGTGTATGGTGTATAGATATAGTTCAAGGATGATAAAACATCTCAAAGCTAGCTTGCACAAGAAAAAGGAGTTCTCAAGGGAGTTTTTGCTTCTTTGAAATTTTTCTAACCCTCAACACAGTGGGATCAGTTCGCATTTATAGAATTTGAGCAAATTAGGTCACAAATATCTTAAAAAACAAACAGCTGGCAGGCTCCTGCCCAGAACAATATTTCTCGCCAACAAAGCACGGCCGACTCCAAATGGCCTCGGTCGGCCCCCAATGAGGAACGACTAAGCCCTAATGTGCTCCCATGTTCCTATGTTTAAGGCTCAGTGTAGGGTGGCACAATGTTGAAAAAGGGGACCTCTGAGGTAAGAATAGTGTAAATATGAAGGTTTTGGGATTGTTTCAGAGCTTGAGCTTAAATTCCTCTCTTGAGAATTTGAATCATACATAATGTAGCTTTCGTCATCGAGTGCACAGGACAAAGCGCCCAAATCTTGCGGGCGATCAAAATTGGGGTGTCTACAGTTGCCCCTTTTCGACAGAGCTCAAAGTCATAAAATGACGTGAGTGAATGTCAAAGCCCAAAGACGACCCATTTGACGAGGCCGTAAGACTTGGGCAAAAAAATAAATGAAAATACAATTGATTAAACCCAAGGGTTGCCTACGTATCCCTTTGCAAGGAATCAAACTTGCGTAGTTTAGGGGCATAATACATAATGATATATAATGCATTTTAAAAGTTGGACTTATACATTGCACGAAGCCGGCTACTTTTGAAAAACTCATGAGCATGCAATATAATGCAATAAGCAATAGTAGAATAACCACATCAATGACCAAACCATGCCTCACACGGAAATGAGAAAGCAAACAACAAGACCAAACACGTCTCACATGAGAGGGAGACGAAAGATACAAACCAAATCGCGTCTCACACAGAAAGAATGTAAGAAAATGTAAGCCAAAACTACGCCTCACGTAGAGAAGGGAAAAGCTCCTAACTGCGTCTCACACAGCGAGGGTAGAGGATAGTGTGAACAACAAGCGCACCTGATGTTTTTAAACGGGTAAAACAACTCCAAACATGTCTCACGTGAAATGAGGGAAGATGGTGTGAACACCAGGCACACCTGATTTTTTAACCGAGGAAAACAACTTCGAGCGCATCTCACACGAAAGGAGGAAAGATGGTGTGAACACCAGGCACACCTGATATTTTTAACTGAGAAAACAACAACCTAACGCGTCTTACGCGAAAAGAGGAAAGATGGTGTGAACACCAGGCGCACCTGATATTTTGAACCGAGAAAATAACTTCGAGCGCGTCTTATGTGAAAGGAGGAAAGATGGTGTGAACAACAGGCGCACCTGATGTTTTTAACCGAGGAAAACAACTCCGACTGTGTCTCACGTGAAAGGAGGAAAGATGGTGTGAACACTAGGTGCACCTGATATTTTTAACCGAGAAAATAACAACCTAATGTGTTTCACGCAAAAGGAGGAAAGATGGTGTGAACATCAGGTGCATTTGATATTTTTAATCGAGAAAAAAAGATCCTAACGCGTCTCATGAGAAAGGAATAACTCGAATCGGCAAAAGAGGAAACAAATTCAAAACTTGACATTGCGAGATTGGAAGGACTCGGAGAATGAATTCAAGGAGGTAACCCAATTACAACGTCGAAATGCGCATTTAACGTGAAGTTTAACAAACCAAACAAAGATACGTAAAATCAAAACAAACAAAATGTCACGACCCGAACCCGCCCCTATGGGTTAAGGCCATAATCGGCCAATAATCACGAGATTGTCTACGGCCTCAAACCAAATAAAACGAAACTCATCAGAGTAAAGGGGCCAAATGGAAGCAAATTCAAAACTTTGTCCATAGAGCTGTGCTTATATGCACACCATCACATTCTAAACATTTATGTGTTAATAACTCACATCAAAATATGTACCAACACAGAACATTGTGCATACAAGATCATACAAGTTTAAGTCAGTCGAACCCAAGACTTATATACAAAAGTAGTTCAATGCTTTCGCCAACATAACAAAAACTATGAACAAAGGACAAAAGTGAAGACAGTCTCGTGCGTGAGACGTTTGGGTTGACTCCTCAAAACTCTGACTGTTTCTCACAATTTCACTGAGGCTGGTTCTGGACGTCCCTTGGCTCACCTACATGTACATGAATGAGCGTGAGCGAAAACCTAGTGAATAATATCAAATAAGGTAGATACATAAGCAATCTTTGAAACAATTACAGCAGACGGCCTATGGCCCAATCACTTGGATCAATCGGCCTTCGGCCCAATCTTTTATGTCAATCGGCCTTCGGCCCAATCATTTATGTCAGTCGGCCTTCGGCCAAATCATTCATGTCCATCGGCCTTTGGTCCAATCATTCATATCAATCGGCCTTTAGCCCAATCATTCATATCAATCGACCTTCGGCCCAATCATTCATGTCGATTGGCCATCAGCCCAATCATTCATGTCGATCGGCCTTCGGCCTAATCATTCATATCAATCGGCCTTCGGCCCAATCATTCATGTCAATCGGCCTTTGGCCCAATCATTCATATCAATCGTTTTCCACCATTCAAATTAATGAACTTACAAAGCTTACATAGAAGTAAACAATTGGACAACAGTATATTTCAAATATCTTGTTAAGATATTACTCACAGTGATCGACTTGTGGATTTGCCCTAGAGCTTGACCCTACATATCACATAACACATATGGGTCACAAATAATTCAATCCGTTCTTTAATTCACATATTCCTCTTTAGGCTTCATTCTTATCTCTTTAATTCAATTACAATGCTCAATGTATGCCTAAGAGTGCTTAGAAGTGAAAGGGAACAGGAAACAGAACCCAGAATGCATTTTCAAAATTTCAGAAAATAGGGTCCCCGTTCGAGCATGGACTTCCCTGCTCGAGCGGACCCTTGAGGCCTGCAAAAGTATTGGATATGACAAATTTATGCTCGATCGCGAACTCTGGCGCTCGAGCGGAAGGCCTCTCTACATGGCTCCCCGTTCGAGTGTGAACTTCCCCGCTCAAGCGGGAGTCATGTTTGCAAAATATGCTGGGAGCACGAATTTCACGCTCGAGCAGCGGTTTCCCCGCTCGAGCGGACATCAATTTTATGGGTTTCCTAACTGAGTTCTTGAGTTCAAATCCAGCATTCAAACCAATCCAACTTACATTTTATGCCTCAAACTTCAAATATTTTTATGCTATCATGATACAAACACCTATTTACATCAATATGGAGCTCAATTTCATAAATCAAACACATGCATGTCCCAATTGACACCAAACTCATTTCCAACATACAAATTCATGCATTCATAGTTCCCATTCTTATAATTTGTACATGCATGTGATGTATTACCCTTGTTCTCAACCTAGATGATGCAAATGGTGTTCATTCTCATGAAACTCAACACAAACATGCTTGTATGTATGATTTAACACTCATAATTCCATATTCAACTTAATGCATGCTAGATTATGCAATTTCATAGCAATTATATACATGCATGCATACATTGACCATCAATTCAACATAAACAACTCAATTCCACTTCAATCCTTACTCTTGATCATTAATCCACTTTGAACACACAAAATTACACATTAAACTCATGGATTCACTTACCTAGAGGCTCAATTCTTCCAATCTATAGCAAATTCTTGAGTAATCTTCCAAAATCTCCAAGACTCAAGACCAAAACCTCAATCTCCTATACTCTCTCTCTCTAAGTTGACCCTCTCTTAAGGAGAGAAATTGAGTGTATTAAGGCCCCCATTCAACACATTATTTTATTATAAAACAATTAGGCACTTAATTCATTAATTTAATCTAATTAACTTGATCCAAATCAATTTCCAATTGAATTTCACCGTAGGCTCTAAAATTACACTAATCACAATAGCGTAATCAATTTCGGGTTCTGTGGGCGATAAGGCCTTTAATTTAATTTCCAAAGCAGACAATCAAACAGATATTCCTATGGTGAACAGATAAAAATTCAAAACCACATATTTTCACGTAATAGCACACAAAATCATATTAAACACATAATCATACTCATATAAATGACCAATTAACATAATACAAAACAGGGGTATTACACAAAAGGTGAAAGCAAGTTTGCCGAATTTTTTTTTTTTTTAACATGAATACGAAACAAATCATGGAATAATGAATTAACAAATTAATGGAACAAATGTTCTCTCTCTTCACATGAATACGAAACAAATCATGGAATAATGAATTAACAAATTAATGGAACAAATGTTCTCTCTCTTCTCTCTCCTTTATATTCTCTCTATGTGTTTTTTCCCTTCTTTTTCCTATTTCACCCTTTTTCTCCCCCTTTTTGTTGCTCTTTTTTTTTTTCCCCCTTTTTTTCATTTCCTTCCCTCTTTATTTTTTTATTTATTTTTTTGTTTTTTTTACTTCATTTCCCAAATCCAAAACAAGGCCCAATACTGAAACAACAATGTGAAAAACTAGGTTGCATTAGGGGCCGGCTGGGCCTAAATGAGGCACGACCGGGTCTAGTGAAGCATGACCTGACCGCAATGATGACCAGGGGCAGATTGGGTAAACCACACACCGTGGTTGATTTAAACACAAACCAACCCTCATTCCACATACACCCTCACTCGAAAAACCCTCATCTCCCTCTTTAAACTTCATCTCTCTTTAGGTTTCCCTTATTTTCACAAAACCCAACAACCCTCGCAATTTTTCCTCTTGAAACCCTTTCACCCCTCTATCTTTTGAACCGATTAAATTTCGATTTCATTGAGTTTTTGGGGTTTCTCTCAATTTTCCTTGATTTCTCATGTGTTTACCCATACTTCTCCCTCTTCCCTTTGATTTTTCACTCTCTCTGTATTTTCTCTCTCCTAGGGTTTGGAATTGTTTTTGGGATTTTCACTCAATCTCACTCACTCACTAACTTTTCTTCATATTTTCTCATTTTCTCTCTTTGGTTAGTGGCGAGGTTCCCATCCCTAACTCTGTTGCGGATATTGGTGCCGTTCTTGGCGGGGATATAGAAGCTCAGGATGTTCTCCCTTCTATTCTTGAGCTTGAGTTGCCTCCCTTTACTGATAAGCCTTTTGATGCGGCCACTTACCAGCCTCGCACACATGCTCTGACCCCTGGCGGTATCTTGAGATTTGAGGGCCTTATCCCAGGGATTGACGAGGACATTCTGCTAGAGAACTCGTAGAGCACTTATCCGCTGATGCCTCCATGGTAAGCAACCTTTGCTTGCTTTTTTCTTGAACACAATTTGAATCTTGTAAACAACTTTCTCTTTTAATGCAATGCGAATACTGACAACATTTCCATATTTCCCATATTACAGGTGATAGCCTGGAGGATTGGCGACTACGGGTCTATTTCTGGCCCCAAGCACTGGTATGAGAGGCTCCCTGTGGAGGTCTGTATATTGGTCGATGCTTCCAGCTTTGGGCCTTTCTGCGTAGGACTTGTGTAGATGAGGGCTGAGTCATTACTATACAGGGCCCTGGTGGAGAGGTGGTGGGACACCACGGACTCATTCCACTTGTTAGGTTTTTATTCTTGGCAATCTCGTTTGACAAAACTCCTTTCAGTTGTAATTTTATTTGTTATTTTTTTTTCCAGTGAGGCTATGAGTTTTAGATACGAATCCAACCCGAAATGTGCCTTGCAGAGGAGTTTGTGATGTATACTCTTTCATGTTTGTCACTTCGCTGACTATGTCGGGGATCGAGCTGCAAAAGTATTGGGAGTTATTTTTTCCCGCTCGAGCGGCCATTCATGCGCTCGAGCGGAGATTGCCGATCTGTTTTCTATAAACATGTGTTTTAGTCCGATTTTAGGGTACGACTTTTAGATCTTGTTCTTGGGTATTAGGTTTTCATCTGGTGGTATTTTACTTGTTTCCTTTGATATTTGTGAGAGTTTATATCATGAATTGAGTGGATCATATCAAAGGGTTTGTTTGTTTAGTTTGTTTTATTCCAAAAGAGAGAGTTGTTCTTCAGTGGATTCCGGAGAATTTAGGCCTGAAGCTTTGGTGGATTCTGGAGTGGCTCATCATCATTGGCTTTGTGGATTCAATGTTTGGCAAGATAATTCCGAGTTGAAGATGGGACTGGAAGAGGCACATAGGGGTCAGTTCGATTTGGGCGTGGATTTGCTAGGTAATTAAGAGTACACTTGTGTAATTCCTTTATGTCTTCTTAGTGGATTGTTTTGTGGCTTTTTCCCATGGTTTTTTTTATTTATTTATCACAATTGGAGGTGCTCCAATTGTGATTTTTCTACGTAAAATCGGTGTGCCAATTTGTCTTTGATTGTTTGATTGAGATTTCTATTTAACTGGTTAAAATTGATACATAATCACAAATCAATATCTAAGAGATTTTTAGATTTTTCACCACTTTTCATCGATCGAGGAGCTGGCTTTGACCCCGTATGATTTCTCGATGCTCATCGGCCTATGGGTCGGGGTTGGAAGCTCGATCCCATTTGGTCCTAATATGATGCAGTGTTGAGCTGCATAACTTCATCTTCTTGGAGCGATTCCAGATGCTGCCGGTCACGGGATGGTACGGTAGTTGGTTCCTGGATCACTTCACTGACCTTCAGCCAGTCACCCTAGAGGAGGTTACTCAGTACGCCTGTGGATTTCTCATGTATCTCCTCGGTACTACCGTGTTTGCGAACATGGGAAATATGGTGGGGCTATACATCTTTGGTGCGCTAGTGTATCTACCATAGGTGGTGAAATATGATTGGGGTGGTGCTGGCCTGGCCACCTTGTACTACTATATGAGCTCTATATCTCACCGCAAGGCGGATTCACTTGGAGGCTACTGGAGAGTCTGGGAGGTACACCTCATACTTACTTTTCTATTTGGTTTTTCATTTCCTGCTTATACCTGCTTTGCCTTTTCTGTTTATATCTACTTTACTGGTCCATTGTTTTCCTTTTGCAGTTGTGGGTTTACACGTATTTCACTTCTCTGGCTCCGGTGCCAGTGAGGCTGATTGAGTTGTCAGTACCCTGCTCCCGGTACTACAACTACCGATTCTAATGGTGCCAACACGTAGACTGAGACTTCCCTTACTTTCGTCATTTTTTCGACACCGTCACCGCATATGGGGTAACAAAATCTCTAGTCTTGCTCTTTTACTACTTTTTACCGTTGTTCCTATACTGTTGTTTCCATATTGTTGTTCAATCCCTGATACTTGATTCTTGCCTATTTTCTGCTCACAAGCCTGGAACCCTTGGGCGGGCATCCCTTAGGCATTGAGGGTGACTTACGTTGCCGCATGGGAGGTCTCAACTATGTGAATTTAGTTTGAGGCTCTTTCGGAAGGGTGTACTATCTGAGAGAGTGATTTCTTCGCCAGACCTAGGGCTAGGCCAATCCTGACGTCCCACATCCTCTTCCTTCTAGTATGAGGATAGTTGATGACCTCCAAGACAGGCCCTTGATCGATCACCTCATGCAGGGAGAGGACGGTGACCGGTACCATGGGGACGGTGACCGGTACCATGGGGCTGGTGACTTTACTGCCTTCTTACAGGCTCGGGTGATGGCGTCTCTTAACCAGGGTGTGGTCCGTGTAGTTCTTGAGGTTACTGTCGCTGTTGCTGCTACTGGAGGGGTTCCTGCTGTAGCTCCCGTTCTTGGGCTTCATGCGATACTTAGAGAGGTCGTATACATGCGACTGGATGGGGTGATCAAGCAGATCCCCCTTGAACACATTGAGGAGAGGGATCGTAGGTTGGTGATCGCTCCCGACATTGAGCAGGTACACACTTCTCTTTATTTCTGCCAATTGTGCTTTATTACTGTCTACCTACTGTTCTTTATTATTGTCTTCCCACTATGTTTTATTACTGTCTGCCCACTTTGCTTTATTACTTTGTTTCATATTCTCATACCTTTCCTCTTTTGCAGGTGTCTGTAAGGTACGTGGATGATCTCCTCTAGACAGTTGAAAGACTGCTTCTGATAGTGCAGAGGAGGCAGATTGCTCTAGTCACCCATGGGATTGAGGTACATTTTGTCCTTAGTTTGCTATTGTTGTATTGCCTTCAATTCTGTTGGTCTATTTTGATATTTGATTTCAATATCTGATTCAGATATCTATACATCTTGAGCCAACACAAGCTATACCTGCAGGACCTCTTCAAGCTAAGAGGAGAGAGAGATGGGGCCCAGTAAGAGGTAGAGGATGGGCTGACCAGGGGAGAGGTAGAGTGAGTTAATGCTCACCCTCCGAGGAGTCTGTTGATGAGTACACGACCCCTGAGGATGAAAGGGATAAGGTCGACATCCAGTCTAGCAGTCCCAGTGATGATAGTGACGTACCTCCTCCACAGTCGAGGAGGAAGAGGGCAAGGATGGGTTAATTTTTCTTTTCTTTTCTTTTCTTTTGCTTTGTGGTTAGGAACTATGTAGCTTCAAATAGACCTCTGTATTTTTCTTTTGAATACTTTTCTTTTGTTTTTGGTCTTTGTAAAACAATGATAGAGGTCGGACCCACCAGTTAATGAAAAGAATATTTTGGAAGCTTTCTCTCGTATAATATGTGATGGATGGCATAACCTTTGCATGGTGACCTTGCACAAGCCTTTAAAACTGTGAATACTTGCTCTTTCATTCATTCTTAAATTAGATAACAACCTATAACTGGACAAAATGTAATATACAACTTGATAACAGAAAAGCACAATGAAAAGAACTCGAAAATACTAAAAAACACTTGATACAAACAAAACAAGATTCAAAACACAACCACAACATTCTAAGGCTAGAACCTGCTTTTTCTGCAACCTGCTCAGCCTGGGCCAACATTTAGACCCGGCCGAGTCCAAATAGGCATGGCCGTGCGTCAATGAGGCATGACCGCGTCTAAAAATGAGTACTGTCAGTGGGATCTAGCTGTTATGCACTGCCTCTTCTTAAAGTCTATAAATGGTGCTCCCATGCTGTTTTTCTGGCAGAATAGCAAGTCTTTGGTATTTTGCTCTCAAGATGGAGATGCTGCTCAACAATAGGCTCTAAGACTGGATAACCACTTTGGATAGCTCGGAAAAGGTGAACTTTTACAGTTTCAGCCTAAATGCTTTTTTTCCTTTGAGCCGTACTTTGCTTTGTTTTCCATTCCTCCATGACGCTGTTTGATGCTGGAACCCAATTACATATATATTTTATTTTGGATCACAAGGACACTCAAAGAATTTCAAGCATCGATGGAAATCCCGATGCGACAAAGAAATCATGCCTTAGCCCCATTTTGTCCATGCCCAGGCTTTGGGAGGGATGTGTAGGCTCACTTTGCACGAGGCTCGATCCTTGGCTCATGATGGGGAGTTGGACATGCCAGGTTTGATTTGTCGGTTTTTTGCCATTGGGGATAAATGCGACCTCTTTTGGCGAGGTTATTGGCAACATGCCCTTTGTTTATGCTTACTTGCACACTTCTTTCTTGCCCCTCGTTGTGGCAGAGCCAGCATTAGGTTGATTGAGGTGGCTCAATGCCTAAAAGAGGGTAAGAGTTGCATTGGGTTAGCATTGGCCGAAACCCTGATGGATTTAGATGCCTTTCATTGGAGCGAGACTACTCGATTTGCACGGAGTCCACTGCTTCTTCAAGTATTGTTTCCCATCATTTCTTATTTATGATTCCTTACATCACTCGGTGCTCACTCTCTATTTTCATCTCTAAACCCTTTTCTTACTTTTCTCTCAACGTACACCTCTCCATTCTTTCATCTCTTTTATTTTTCATCCCCTCCCAGGTATGGCTCATGGATAAATTGAAAGTGGTGGACCCTTGCCCCAAGTACCCAGCCAGAGCTTACTTTTTTCGCCAACGGCTAGTGGACTTCCCTTCAGAGGGATGGCGATGTGATTGGATGTGCAGTAGATTTGCGGCTGACATAGCTTGGTGTTGCCCTTGGCTCAATCTGACTGCGATGAGCTACAACATGTCCCGCCAGTCGAGTAGACAGTTGATTGGCCTCACACACTGCATGTTCTATTTCCCTTTCTGCTTCAGACGCCAGTTTGGACATGATCAGACTTGTCTAGAAGAGCCGGCAGAATACCCAGCTTCATTTCTAGTTCATGTTGCGCACTTGACTCGGTACCTCATTCCTTGGAGGATGAGAGAACTTCTAGCCCTTGCCCCTAGCTTCAGTTGTACCCTTTTTGGCGAGTGCTTGGCTTGTCTTGGCTTGAAGACGAGGCGCAGGTTGGGCCAACTTTGGCTGTAGAGGCTTCCGCAAGCACGAACAGAAAACATAGAACCACCTGACTTATCTATGCCCCAACTTTATTGCTTTCACCTTTCTTTTCAAGTTTTATGATGTAAAAATGAATTTGATTTAAATTAGAGAGTTGGAGAATGTACTTGTGTTGAAATTAATGGAATTAAGGTTATGAGCACTAAAAATTTTCCTTTTGGTCCCAAATGATCCAAGTTGTAAAAGGTAAATTTTGAGAAAAATCAACTTTTATTAAAACTTTTCAAAACCATTTTTGGAAATGATCACTGCTTGACATGCACGAAATCAGTCCATAAGATACACAGCCCCGAATCAACAGATCGCAACTGCCCATAACTGCATCCACCATACCGGCCCTTGTGTCAAAACGAAGATCACACAACTGAGCTAACTGATAACAGAGAAAGATAGCCCGATCAAATAAATGAATAGGATAGTTGAGTTGGAGATGGTTATGGCCGAACTTCAGGATGAAGTTGCCTACGTATCCTGAAGATGGGAATCAGGCCTTATGTAGTTCTGTTCTGGTTCACTCGAGTATTAACTCTCTCATTTTGCGCTCTAACTTTTGCCAAAGTCGCCCTTTAGGGTTTTCAACCTTGCGAGCTCAATTTTTCCTTATTTTTAATTTTTCATGCTCTAACTTTTGCCTAGGTCACCCTTCCAGGTTTTCGGCCTAGCGAGCCTCTCAAGGATAGTATTTCTTTAACTTGTCTATATTGATCAGCTATGAAAACTCCAGGCTATCTAGGTCCATAAGAATAATCACCTCTCCTGACTAGAGAGATTTGATGATGTAAAGACCGGCCCAATTGGGTCAGAACTTGCCCCTAGGATCATGGATAGGGGCTCAGTTGTCTTTCAATACCATGCCTTCTTTCTTGAGATTCTTAGACTTAACTTTCTTGTTAAAAGCCCTAGCAATTCTGCGTTGGTAGCCCTAGATGTGGTACAATGCCCTCAACCTCCTTTCGCCGAACAACATCAATTTCTCGAATCTGCTCTATTGCCAGTTCGCTTCCGCTATCTGACACTCAGCTATAATTCGCAGGGATGATACTTCAATTTCAATTGGCATAACGGCTTCCATCCCGTACACTAGAGAACAGGGGGGTTGCCCCTGTGGATATCTGAATCGACGTTCTATAGCCCTAGAGAGCAAAAGGCAGTTTATCTGACTAGTCCTTGTATGTCTCAACCATCTTTAGCAAGATGTTCGTAACATTCTTGTTAGCGGCCTCAACCGCTCCATTAGTCTGTGGTCTATATGTTGATGACTTGTGACAAGCCACGTTATATTTGTCAAGTAGAACCATCACCTCTTTCTTGAAGTATGAGCCGTTATCTGATATGATCTCATTCGGAACTCCATACAGGCAAATGATGTTATTCCTAATGAATTTGGCTACATACGATGCTTTCAGCACCGCATAGGACTGAGCTTCTACCCACTTCATGAAGTAGTCGATCGCTACCAAGATGAACTCATGTCCATTTGACCTCTTTGGTGAGATTGCATTGATAACGTCAATTCCCCATACTAAGAAAGGCCACGGTGAGGTCATATTGTAAAGCTTTGACGGTGGTATGTTCATGCAATTGGCATGGATCTGGCATTTGTGGCATCGCCGTACAAAATCAATACAATCCTCCTCCATGGTTGACCAGTAATAACCTTGTATGAGGATCTTTCGGGCTAGTATCACACCATTCATGTGCACCCCGCACTCTCCTTTGTGGATAGCCTCCATAAGACACTTCGATTCCTCTTCCTGTACACACAACTTGTGTATTCCCAAATGACCTCTTTTATATAACTTGTTTCTGCAGATGATAAATTGGATGGCCAAACGCCGTATTTCCCATTTATCTTTGGCATTTGCCCCTAGTGGACACGTCTCTTTTTCCAGAAAGTTCCAAATATCGTAATACCAGGGGTTTTTGTCTTGAACTTCATCTATTATGGTAATGGTCTCATAGGCCGGCGTGTATTTTTATTTAATGATAATCAGACGCATCTTGATTCCAAGTAGGATGTCTACCATGGAAGATAGAGTTGCTAAAGCATTAGCAAACTGATTGTTCTTTCTCAGTAGATGCGTAAATGTTAGCTTTTCAAACCCCGGAATCAGAATATCCAGGGCCTAATGGTAAACCTTCATTTTCTTCTATTTGACTTCCTAGTTTCCGTTTGCCTGAGAAACAACCAAATTCGAGTCTCTAATAACATCTAACCTTATTGTCCCTAGTTCTAGGGCAACTTCTAAACCAGCAATACACGCTTCATATTCTGTTTCGTTGTTAGACACTTTGAACTGGAGTTTGAATGCTAGGGGTATATGGGAGTTATTGGCTACAATCAGCAACACACCTATCCCATAACCGTACTGATTAGACGCTCCATCAAAGTACATCGTCCATATTTCCTCTTCTACTTGCAAAATGCCCTAATTTGGGAACAGGTACTCCACTACCTCATCTCCTTCTACTGGATGGTCTGCCAAGAATTCCTCTATAGCTCTCCCTTTAATAGACTTGCATGTGACATATTTGAGATCAAATTCAGAGAGAAGAAGCAGCCAACGAGCTAGCCTACCCGTAAGTGCTGGTTTCTCAACGAGGTAATTGATGTGATCTAATCTCAAAACCAGAATTACGGAGTGAGCTAACAAATAGTGTCTCAACTTCCTGGTAGCCCATACCAAGGCTAAGCAAGCTTTCTCCAGGGGAGTATAGCGGGTCTTATAGTCCAGCATCTTCTTGCTCAAGTAATAGATAGCCTTCTCCACTTTATCTTTAGATTCTTGAGCTAACATGCATCCCATGGTTGAGTCCGTTACCGACAAATACAGAATCAGAGGCTTCCCTAGCTCTGGCGACGACAACACAGGCATATTCTGGAGGTACTGCTTGACCTGCTCTAAGGCAAACTGACATCGATCATCCCATCGAAACTTCTTTTGTTTCTTCAAGAGACCAAATAGTGGTTCATAAGTCAAGGTTAATTTGGTAATAAACCATCTTATGAATTTCACTTTACCTAGAAAGCCGCACACCTCCTTTTCAGTCCTTGGTAGTGGCATTTCTAAGATGGCCTTGATTTTGGAAGGATCTACTTCAATTCCTCTCTGCGTGATCAGAAATCTCAGCATTTTGCTTGCCGTTACGCCGAAGGTGCTTTTCTGTGGGTTTAACGTCAATCTGTATTTCCTGATTCGTTAAAAGAATTTGTCTAGTGCGATGTAGTGGTCTTCTCACTCTTTGGACTTGACAATCATGTCATCCACATACACCTTAACCTCTTTGTGGATCATGTAGTGCAAAATGGTGGTCGCAGCCCTTTAATAGGTAGCCTCAGCATTCTTTAACCCAAAAGGCATGACTCGGTAGCAGTACATATCCCATGGTGTGGTGAAAGTAGTATTTTCTCTATTTTTCGGAGCCATCAAAATCTGATTGTACCCAGAAAACCCATCCATAAAGGAAAGTAAGGCATGGCCAGCGATGAAGTGTACCAACTTATCAATGTATGCCAGTTAGAAGTCATCCTTCAGACTCACTTTGTTCAAGTTTCGAAAGTCGACACAAACTTGAATATGGTCGTTTTTCTTTGGAACTGGGATGATATTGGCCAACCAAGTTGGATACTCGAACACTAACAAGAATCCTGCATCAATCTACTTGACGACCTCTTTCTTGATTTTCAATGCCCAATCCGGACGAATTCTACGTAGTTTCTGTTTGACTGGTCGGACCTCAGGGTCTAGAGGGATCTAGTGCTATATGATCTTAGGGTTGATTCCAAGCATGTCTTCGTAGGTTCCCGCAAAAACATCTTTGAAATTTTTTAATAAAGTGATCAAACGCTCGCGTTCCTTCGAAGACAACGTGAACCTAATCTAGACCAAGCATGGATCATTCTCAGTACCCACATTAATAGCAATGATTTCATCAAAACAAGGCTTAGTACGCCTCTCATTCTCTCGATTAATAAAGTTTTTCAAAACCAGAGGAATTTCTTCCTCTTCATTTTCGTTAAAATTCTAAAAATCTTGGTTAATACAATAAATCAGCGGCATAGAGTAGTACACAAAATTTGCAGTGTTCTTATTCATCAGTTCCGGTTCTTCTGTTACAAAATACTTAAAAGCAAAAGAAAAAGAAGACCGCGATAGAACCTTGGCATCCGGGTTACCACCCCCGGAAATGTCAGACTCAGACTCCCTAAACTGACTTGAATCTGATCCCGACTCCACAGACTTAGTGGAATTAGATTTTGGCTCATCATCATTCGATTCTGAGCTGGAAAGAAAGCCCTTCTCCAGCTGTTAAGTAAGAAATGGTGCCTTCGATGCATCCAGAATACCACTGGTTAGGTCCACACCCGGTTCTTCCTCGATCATGGAGACAGTAAAGTTATCTCTCAAGTTTGCTGGATCGGTCGCGGGATCTGTCAAGAGATCAGCCAGTGTTGCCCTTATGTCAACCTCACTATTGTCTGAGTCATCCTCTTTGCTCTGGTTAGTGTTGATTATTGGTTCAGCCTTTTTTTCTCATCACTGTCTTGTAGCTGTAGATCAAAGAAAATCCCGAACACGGGGACACGCTTCTTTGAGAAATTTACCCAAGGCTCAGGAAAGCCGCAAAAAGGGAAATCCTCTTTCTCGAACAAAATAGCCATTCAACGTGCCTTGGATTGGCCTGCGGACGAGCTCATAATGCTTGATAGTTCTCTTAGTCTTGGCTCTGCCCTTCATTTCCTCCCCTTTTTTGATCCAGTCCTCTTTGGTTGGCATACAGGTTATGTGGCACCCCTGTTAATGCTACAACACCCTTTTGTCTACTCTTTCTGAGCCTCATTTCCAGAATATGCCGCAGCTTGTTCATGAAGTAAACGGACTGGCCACTGACATATATGCCTTGGTCGATGACCAAAAGTGTCTACATTACTCGGGCTTCCGCCAGAGTAAATCCTCGAGAGGAATACATCCTCATCGCCATGTTTGATCTCTAGCACTGGCGTAGTCACCTCTGGAGGCGGATGGATGGATGAGTTCCCAAAAATTGTTGCTACTCCTCCCTCATGAGGATACTTCAAGATCTGATGGAGGGTGAAGGAGACAACCTTTATGTGATGTAACCAAGGCCTCCCTAATAGTAGGTCAAAGGTTGCTGGCACATCCAGTATGTGGAACTCGATCTCTTGCTCAGACAGGCCCACCTAGACTCATACTTTCATTGTGCCCATGACCTCTCTACTTGTATTGTCATACGTTCATATCATGTGGGCTGTGGGGATAAAGTTGCCGGTTTGAGGCCAACCGCATAGGCAGTATAGGAAGGACAAACATTAATGGCAGAACTAGTATCTACCAACACCACTGGCACCCATTTCTCTTTGCACTCTACAGAGATGTATAATGGCTTGTTATAAGCTGACCCTTCCGGCGGTAGCTCTTTGCTTGAGAAAGTGAGCATTGGATTGGCACCGCTTGGAAAGATTAGATCTAGAAGTTGCTCGGGCGTAGTATTAATGGACAATTTAGCCTTATCCATTGTCGACAATACTACTTGCTGATGCACCCGTGAAGCCATGAGAAGTCCCCAGATAGAGATATTAGCGTGAATTTTCTTAAGCTGCTTCAGAACTAGCTCCTTTTCTAATTGCTTCTCCTTCTGTTTCTCGATCTCCTTGTCCTTTCTTGATGGCTTCGCTTGATCCAGGTGTGGCGGCTTAAAGTATCGTCCACTTCGGGTAAGATGGTCTATCTCCTCAGCATACCATGTATTATCTAGGACGCAGTCCCCCCCAATCTTCGTTAGTATAAGCTAGATGCAAATCATTGCCTTCCCACCACTCACCATCAGCCGCCGACAAATAGTTGTCTGGCTGTACATGAATTATTTTTATAGTGCAAGTGTCCCTCTCAAGGCGACATGCAGTTGTGATTTTCTAGTTGTCTTTAATTCTTTCTCTTTTAAACTGTCTTAGCACAACTTTCTGTCTAGTGTTTGCCGTTCCCACAACATCTACGGCTTGGGTGGGTTTCCCCATACATGTGCCCTCTTTCTCATCAACCTCCCCGGCTACAACATCTATCTTAGTTTTCTTTCCCTCTATTTTACCCCTAGTTTCTTTTTCCTTATCTGGCACATCACTCAGCCATTTGGTAGTATCGGTTGATCCGTTCAAGTCAAACCACCTAATTTGTACATCTCTTTGATCATGATCATTGAAGAATTGCACGTTGTCTAGATCATCTTCAGGATATGCAAGGTCGTCCAACCCTTGGTTTGAGCCATTCTTCTTAACCACATTAATGTCTACCGAGGCTGGTAGCACCACCTCAGGCTTGAGTTGAGTAGTATGAACAATATAATGGCTCAAGTCGTACTTGCTTTTAGATGAGTCCCTGGGACATTCCGATAGCAGATTAGTACCTCCTTTTGAGGTCAACATCTCTTTTATCATAGGTGCTGTCACCACTGATCTGTGAGGTTTAGGTTGTATGTTAGATGTGTCCATCACGCACAATTTTGTGCCCTCAAGAACAAACATTTTCGATTTCGTTAGATGGAAGGGGCTAATATAGACGCTGGGGTCATATGAGCTGGATAGCGTATGGATGAGCTAAAGATTTTGAAGTAGGGGAACTTGGTTATGGGCGGGGAGTGGGTTGACAGTTACATTTGGTTTCTAGGGTAGAGCAATGACCTTGTTATCAATGAGATCTTGAATCTCATGATGTAAGCGGTAGCATTGGTCAGTTCCATGACCGTGTTACTGGTGGAACCCATAGTATTTTGCGGGGTCATGCTTGGATGAAAGAGGGTTGGAAAGTAGGCGAGGTTCTAAGGGTTTCAGATGCCCTTTCTTCATCAACTGCTGCATGGCTTTTGATAGAGTCATGTATAGCGGGTGAAAAATTCTACTCGGGGTTTGGGTAGGGTTGGAGAGTGTTTGTGGGCCTATGTTGGCGAACGGGTCGTCAATTTTTACTGTGGTGACAACACTTACATCAATCAGCCTCGCAATTGTGCTATCGCTGGCAGCATTGGAACTATGAACAAACGACCTCTTGTCCAGCTCCTTTTCGTCAGTAATAATCCCCTACTTCATGGCATCTTCAATTTGTACCCCCATTTCATGAAGCTCTTTGTAAGTAAACAAGGGGAGAACAATTATTTTCTGCAGTAGCTTGCCATGCAGGTTCCAGACAACCATTCTGATCTAGTCTTTCTCTGAAGATCGAGTGGTCATCATTGACGCTTTGGCCCTCCATCTAGTTAGAAACTCGAAGAAACCTTCCTTTGGCTCCTGACGTGTCGCTTTAAGATCACGAGTTATGCTTGGATGAAAGAGGGTCGAAAACTAGGCGAGGTTCTAAGGGTTTCAGATGCCCTTTCTTCATCAACTGCTGCATGGCTTTTGATAGAGTCATGTATAGTGAGTGAAAAATTCTACTCGGGGGTTGGGTAGGGTTGGAGAGTGTTTGTGGGCCTATGTTGGCGAACGGGTCGTCAATTTTTACTGTGGTGACAACACTTACATCAATCAGCCTCGTAATTGTGCTATCGCTGGCAGCATTGGAACTATGAACAAACGGCCTCTTGTCCAGCTCCTTTTCGTCAGTAATAATCCCTTACTTCATGGCATCTTCAATTTGTACCCCCATTTCATGAAGCTCTTTGTAAGTAAACAAGGGGAGAACAATTATTTTCTGCAGTAGCTTGCCATACAGGTTTTGGACAACCATTCTGATCTGGTCTTTTTCTGAAGGGTGAGTGGTCGTCTGGATGCTTTAGCCCTCCATCTTATCACCTTCCTTTGGCTCTTGACGCGTTGCCTCAAGGTCACGAGTTGTGACCTCGATTTGCGTATTGTAAGAGTACCAGGCAATAAAGGATTAGGTTAATTCCTCCTAGGGCTACTTTGTAGAATCTTCCACCTTAGCATACCAAATGGCCGCTATACCTGACATAGTACGACCAAAGAGAGATAGCTTTTGCAGTCTAGTCAAACCCATAGGTCGCAAGATATCTGAACAACCGTAAGTGAACCATTGGGTCCCCAAAACCATCAAAGTGGTCAATGTGTGGCATCTTGAATAGCTCTGGTAATGTGACCATAGATTCGGTGTATCCATCCTCTATGTCCAAAATGGAATTGACCCATTGCGCTTTTTTGAATAGCTTCTCCAATTTGTTGACTTTGAGTGCAGTAGGATTAACCTCGAATTCAAACGGTGCCTCAGTTTGATAAATTGGGGCTTTGGAAGCTTGTGTCGGGATGGGTTCTATTAGGACTAGGAAAATCAGATTACCCTGGGTTTGTGGATCTTAAGCAGTGGCAGCATTAGCAGTGGCATTAGGCACAGGGATAGCTGCGGTGGGTACATGGGACATAGAGGCAGTAGTCGGCTACGGTTGCTGTTGCTGTAGCTGTAGCCTAGTTATTGCCTTGGCTTGACGGGCCGTAACCTCGGCCTGACAGGCCGCATGATGCTGTAGTGTCTCAACTGTTTGTTACAGCTGGAGTATTAAGTCTTCCATATTTGTTGGGAGGATACTGTGCCATTGGAATAGGTGACTGTTCTTGAGCTGAACTGGAAATAGCTGACTATTCTTGAACCGGGTTGAATACAGGTGAGTTGAGAGGTGACTGCTGTAAGAACTAGACTGGTGAATTCTGTCTAATCCTTCTTCGTCTTGCAACTGGTGACAGTGAGGCAAACATAGGCTATCCTCGAACAAGATCTCCGACCTTGCAAAGTCTTCCGACGTAGGTTCAAAGTACTTGGGGCATATTAGAACCTTCTGAAGCTATGATTTTTAACTACCTAGCAAAAGAAACAAAGAAAGAAAATAGTAATTAGAAACCACACAGCACCTCAATTAAGATGTTATCAATACAGACATGATCAAAGCTGTAGGACTGTACACCATACTGAATCCTGTCCCAAAACAGATACCAACCTTGCAACTGATATGCACATTCTCGTACAGTTTCACTGTAAAGCACATACCAGTTTAAACGAGCCCAAACACTCCTATGAGGGGGGAGGGTTATCTTATCCCAGTTTTTGTCATGAACTAGGGCATCACTATCTCAATCAAGTGATTTCATGCAATCATTTGATTCAATCCAAGACATGGGATAAAACATGTATTCAAGCAAAAAAATGTGATTTTGACATTGGTTGGAATGATAAGCCGAACCCTTATGCATGCAAGACAAATGGATGCAAGTCATGGAACAATTCTAAATAAACATGATGCTCTATACTACCATTGTAAGTGGGTAAACAAAATGAAGAAAGAAATGGGGGTTGGAAGACATACACCACATTATTACATGTTTTGCCCACATGCAATAGGGTTCGAATGAGTGTCCCATTGTCTGAATTAAACTAACTATTACAAATCCAAATGAGTAATGAATTAGCTAAACTAATTACTTATTACAAATTTTGGAATGAATACTAAGTAACTAACCGCCTAATTTATTACAACAAAGACATTATGATAGGAATTAAAACAACAATAATTACAACAATGAAATTGCAACAAGATTATGTGTAACAATAACATGAACGACAGTAATAATGCATAAGAATCGGATGCGTGCTCATGCGAACAGTCTGTAGAAGCTACTTTGTCTACCTTCCTAGGAATCTTCCTTGTTTCACCCTCAGCCACTACCTCATGTTTCTGCCAAAATACCCTGTTTACCAAACATTGGAGCCCGGCCGGCCCCTAATGAGGCTTACCCGAGTCCAAATAAGGCCGTCCGTGCCCTAATTTTTTGTAACAATCTATTTTTCTGTGAAAATAGAGCAGCTGTAAGCTTTGTTTGTCCTTCCTTCTCTTCCCTGTCATGGGAAACTTCCAGAGAAGGACAGGCTTGGTTCCAAAATCATCAACGAGCACATGTTGATGGCTTGATGATTTCGAACACAATTAAACAAAAACTTAATAAATGCAATGAAGGATGGCCACCCCTTTCTCTTATCATGAATTTAGCTCAAAGAGGAAGGTAGACATGCCTCAAGTCTCATCAAAATATCATGAATCGATAAGTGACAATTCTTGAAGCGATGGACTTGGCATAACGTCCGGCCAAATCCAACCAATTCTAAACAATTTTTTTTATATGTTTGTTTCATTGATTTTAAGCCAATTTTTATTAGTTCTTTCCATTAATTAATCAATTTGTCCAAAGTGATGGTTAAGTTCACTAAATGAGAAGACATGTCAAACGATAAGTAATTCATAGCATGAAATAGAAATTATGCCTTCGCGATGAAGCTCTAAGAGATTTAGCCATTTAGCATAGGTCTCTTTCTCATGCCTTGAATAACAATCAATCGTTTGAAATAGCTCTCAAACAAACAAAAGAAAATAAGAAAGGAGGGAGGATGCAGAAATGAAAATCGACTATTAACATAGAACTCTTTACATAACTAAGCAGTAAACAAAAGCTATGACCTCGAATGACTCAGTGTCTAAGGCCTAAACACCTGAAGCCATGAGGATGTACAACACAAAAAACAAAGTAGTCAAAGCATAAACTAATTAAAATGAAATAGAAATTATGCCTTCGCGATGAAGCTCCAAGAGATTAAGCCATTTAGCATAGGTCTCTTTCTCATGCCTTGAATAACAATCAATCGTTTGAAATAGCTCTCAAACAAACAAAAGAAAATAAGAAAGGCGGGAGGATGCAGAAATGAAAGTCGACTATTAACATAGAACTCTTTACATAACTAAGCAGTAAACAAAAGCTATGACCTCGAATGACTCAGTGTCTAAGGCCTAAACACCTGAAGCCATGAGGATGTACAACACAAAAAACAAAGTAGTCAAAGCATAAACTAATTAAATGAATTAAAACTATCCTAAACAACCCCTAATATGTAGAAAATAGTGGCTAAAAATTATGTTTAAGAGCACAAAAAGATAGGAAATAATAAGTAATCACAAGGCTAGTAAACAAGAGCAAGGAGAGGTGGCTAACCCCTCCATTTTTGGGACTTTTAAACCATGTTTTCCAGCCCTTTTAAACTCTGAAAATCAGTTTGAAAGCCAAGAAAAATAGTTGTAAAACTAAGGAGATGAGCTATGAAAAAAGGTGTAAGAAATGGTGTTAACCCTCTCTACCTTTGGTAGCTATTCAACCCCAAGTTCTAACACATGAAATGGATTCAAAACAACACAAAGACACAAGAAATAGATAGAAAGAGACAGCAATGAAAGCAAGAGAAAAGGTGACAAGCTTATACCTCTTGAAGAGAGCAAGCTTTGGTTATAAACCAAACTTGATCCCAGCACACTTTCAAGGTTGAATTATGATTCACAAGTCTAAACCAAGGTCCTAAGGTTCAGCTCTAAGAGTTTGTATGGTGTATATATATAGTTCAAGGATGATAAAATATCTCAAAGCTAGCTTGCACAAGAAGAAGATCTCAAGGGAGCTTTTGCTTCTTTGAAATTTTTCTAACCCTCAACACAGTAGGATCAGTTTGCATTTATAGAATTTGAGCAAAATAGGTCACAAATATCTTCAAAAATAGACAGCTGGTCGTCTCTCCCCTCCCTAGAACAGTGTTTCTCGCCAATAAGGCATGGCCGGCCCTAAATGGCCATGGCTCGCCCCCAATGAGGAACGGCTGAGCCCCAATGTGCTCCCCTGTTTCCTCTATTTAAGGCTCAGTGTAGGGTGGAACAATATTCAAAAAGGGACCTCTGAGGTAAGAATAGTGTAAATATGAAGGTTTTGGGATTGTTTCAGAGCTTGAGCTTAAATTCCTCCATTGAGAATTCGAATCACACACAATGTAACTTTCATCATTGAGTGCAATAGATAAAGCGCCCAAGTCTTGCAGGCGGTAAAAAATGGGGTGTCTATACCACCTTGTAGCTTTCTTCTTCACAAAATCCTAGTTGCCATTTGTAGACACCCCACTTTTGACTGCCCATGAGACTCAAACGCTCGATTCGGTGCATTTAATGATGAAAGTTGAATTGTGAATTTGCAGCGATTCGGAATCAATCAGGCTCCCGAAATAACCTCAAATCTTCAACATTTACTTTGTTTGAACCTGTGAGCTTTATTTTTGGACCTTTTCCCTTCATGAAATTAGTTTGAGCCAAAAAATAGGGGAGGCCTTCAAAGCCCGGCCGTGCATTAGTGATGGCCGACCGTGGCTATGAATGGCCAGCCGGCCTTCGATGGAGATAAACATTATTTTGGGTGGGAGGCCGCCAGCTATCCATTTTTGAAGATATTTGTCACATTTTCAGCTCAAATTCTATAAAATTGAGGCTCTGGGATTATTTTAAGGGTTTACTAAAATATCTAGAAGAGAGATATACAGCTTGAGAGCTTTGACTCCTCCTTCTTCCATTGCATGGCATCCTTTGAGCTAACCTAGTTTGCTTACACCATCACTACACACCATACATAGCCCTGTTTGATCATCCTAAGGCTTTGATTGATCTTTGTGAGAACCCGAATATAAAAATTAAGTAAATAATTAAATAATAATAATAATAATAATATTATTATTATTATTATAATCTCAAATATTTTGGTGGTGAATTCTAATGTGCAAATTAAATATTTGGAGGGTCTTTTAATTAATTTTAAAACCTAAAATAAATTTATGGTGAAAGTCATTGATTTAGAAGCAAGATTTATTATTAAAAAAAAAAAATGGAGAAAAGGGTGTGACTTGAACTCTAGACCACAAAATTAATAAGTTAGGCTCTTACCATTTGAGTTGCATGTAACTTATATATGTGTTTTGCATATTTATCTATCTATTTGACCTATGTGTGCCTACCACTAGTATAAAATAAAATAAACACAAACCCTAACTCTTGTTATAATTATTTTCCACAACACTAGCAGCCCTAGCAGCCGTGGGTTTATGAAGGAAAGAGAGGGGTTTTTCAATCAGCAAGATTATTGTTGTAGCCAAGAAGGAGAGCTTTGGGTGTGTTGTGCTGTGTGGCCTCCTAGGTTTTCTTCTCTTCTTTCTTTGTTCTTCTATCCTAATATATATTTTATTCAATTCATTGATAGAGAGATTTCTAGGGTGTATATGTATTTTGTGTGATATATATATTTATTATATATATATATTGTACGGGGAGGAAAATAATTCTCTCGATAGTAATGCCTGTTGACCAAGTCACACGCTCCTCCGTACCGACTCGCGTTTGGTCACCTGAAAACACAAAACGTGAGCTATGCGGCGGGTGTGTCGCCTGGGAAACCTCTCCGATGCCTAGTCAAGAAACTTGAAAATGAGAAAGCTCTAAGTTCGTCAGAAAAGATTTGTGTTTCAATTACCTTCCTCGCAAGGTGATGGGCTTGTGAAGCTTTTAAATTAAGTTTCAATATGAGCACAACTCCTACGTAGAAGAATCTTTAGGCTATTTCTCGCAATACAGCAGTTCCTCCTTGGAATCTCATACTCATTAAGGATAAATGATTATCTTCTCACACCCTCCCCCACTGCTTTAAACCAAGTAGGAATGGTCTTCTTCTACAGGCCGAACCTTACCTTCATTGACCAGAGTAAACTTGGCTATCCGAGCCAAAAGGCCGACACTATCACTTAGCTTCGCTTCTCCTCACAACTCCTTTAACTTCGGCTTGCCCATGTATCGACCCTTGAAGATGCGCTTAGATCAACCTTTACCAGGTTAACAGTTCCGGACCGACTAACCCGACTGTACTCACGACCGGCTAATTCAGACACCGGTCTTCTCAGAACCATATTTGACGACCGGAAACTACTAACTGTGAATTCGCCTCCAGACGGAGTTTAATTTTACTCTTCCTTGAGGACTGAAGTAAACGACTCTCACTTCTTCGATGCCGGAGTAACTTTCCACTCCTCCTGGGCCGAACAGTAGCTCTTGTCTTCCCAAGGCCGGATAACTTTGCCCTTCTGGGCCGGGAGTATTCTGTTACGGCCTTCTACTAACCTAGTCCACTCGCGTTTTGGGCCTAAAAACCAAACTCACGAAGTTCGGCCCAATTTTCCAAAAAAAATTCACCTCTCTATATGATTGTTTAAGACAATCTGAGGAGTTAAATTTGATGTATAAGAGATCGAGTGTATTCTTAGTTCCAAAATCTAACCACAGAATCGCAAATTCTAAAAATCAAAGAAACACATACTCAAACGAAGTACAAATTGCTTTACTTGACAATTTTTTTACAAGTAGATCAATTACATATTGACATTCACATATCTGATTTTTTTCATAATTTTTGGGAGTCAAGATCCATATAAATTGAGGTATTCAAATCTGTCCAGGAAAGCAGTCCGAAACAGTAAATTCGGGATTGTTGTTCTCTTTGGGTATAAATCCAAAAATTATCAAATTAGTGTCATTAGAACCGGTTACGAGACTAGTTTCGTATGTTTTTGGCCTTGCATTGATTGCTCGTGTATATTAAGAGAACCGTCAATTTCTTTAAAGTGCTGCAGAAAACAACCTGTTTGGATATAATAAATTGTAGATAATTATTTTGATAAGCAAATCAAGTGAAACCAATTGGGTTTGAAACTTAGGATATATTAGATTATATCTGGAGGTTATTGGAATTTTTCGAATAGCGTGGAGTGGATTTTGTAATTTTCAAAGTTAGCGAATAGATTGGGAAAACTAGTTTAAAGCACTGTTTTATCTTAAAGTTATTTTTAGTTAAGTTTCGATCGGAATCTATGTCTTGGGTGATTTTAGACCTTGAAGAATATGAACTTAGGTAATATTTAAGAGTAACGGTGAGTTGGGTTGAGCCGTGTTAGTGCGCTTTAGTTGAGGTTACTTAGTTCCTATTTTTTTAGTATTTTTAAATTAGTTGTGACATGTACTTTTTATACTTGGTTCAGGGCACTAGTCGAACTTTTACACTCTATTCGAGGATTATATTATTTTGGTTTCAGGTGAGTAGTTTCATACTACATATTTTTATAAATGTTCCTCTACCCTGAACTGTTGGAAAATTAAATTGTTGTTTCATGATTAAACTGTTTTGATAAATTATTATATTATCAATTGAATCAAATTATTTCTGAAACATGTGTGAACTTGGCATACTGTAAACTATTTGTTTTGGTCTCATGTTTATAATGATGAACTACCATGTTTTGCGAAACTGATGTGTATTGATTATTGGGACCATGTGTGTATTTAGTCTAGGGAAATTATTCCACTGTGTGTGGTGACTCTGGCCACTAGGGAACAGACCCGGGTTGGGCTGTGATGACTCTAGTGCTCAACGATTGTAAGGAACAGACCTTTAAAAATAACTAGGTGACCTTCAATCGGATCGTCTTTGAGAAAAGGCCCAGGTGCCACCCTGAGGATGACTCTTAGTTCGGTATTGGATCCAACGGGGCTTATAGCCTGAGAAATGTGTGGCATATTATTTCTTTTTATTGGTACCTAGAAAATTATTGGTGTTCATGTTATAATCTGTTTTAAGTGGAAAATGTCGTTTATCATGTTCTTGTGAGACATGAGTATTTTAAGTGCTGAATTGTGGAACCTTCTTTTTGAAACAGATTGTATTTACCAAACTGTATGCCAATCTAGTTTCTGTGATATATATATATATATATCTTATTTTGGAATGGAACCCTGTTTTCAAAACTGTATTTACTATCCATGTTGCTACTCACTGAGCTATCAGCTGACTTAGTTTTTATCACTTCCAGGTGTTAGAAGGACTTAGAGTGGACTCATGGCGTAGCAGGGACTCAATTGCATGGGTCTCTAGGGCATTTATTTAATTTCTTTTAGGTTGCTTTGTCGAGTTTTGTACATACATTGTGGTTGGGTTTTATTTAGAATTATTTTATTTTGTGGGCGGTTTGTGTCCCATTTACTATATATATATTTTTAAGAAGTTGGTTATGACTTGTTTTTCACTTGTGGCATGTCACTGGATTGAGTTTTGGTTATTTATTATTGGACTATGGTTTAATTGTTCAAGGTGATATTGAATGCGTGTTTAGGCTTACGTGTGCCTTGGGCTAAGGCCCTGTGGGCCACGGCCGGTCATACCCGGGTTTGGGGTGTGACAATCTTGAGGAAGTGTAATTCAAGCTTGAGAGTGCATTGAATTTGAGTTTGAAACTCTAAAAGCAAGCTAGCTTCTAGAAAGGTATAAGCTTGCTTTCTCTTTCTCTGCTTACATATTTGTTCTCTACACCATCATTCTTGTTATTTTGGTTGTTTTTGAACTCACTTGAGGTGTTGAAGTTGAGTTGGAAGGGTTGACAAAATGGTAGAAACCTTTATTTCATAACCTAAACTCTTCTCCTTTTCACCCTCTTTCCTTGGTATTCATACTATTTTTCAGAGTTTTGAAAGGCTAAAATATGTGGTTTTGATGTCCAAAAAGTGGAGGGGTTAGCCACCCCTCCTTAGGCTTGCTTACTAGCTTTAATTCTCTCATATTTTGCTTGTTTTTTTTTTTTTTTTTTTTTTGTGTGTGCTTTTGTAGTGTACTTTTAGCATTGTTTTTAGCCTTTTAGGGGCTATTTTGGAGTTGTCATGGTCTTCAAAATGTTCCATGCTTTGGTTAGTTCATGCGTTGTCTCATAAATTGCAAGCATGGCTTATATTATATTGTTCTAAGCTTTCCTTTGCTTTATTTCCATGTTAAGTGTCTCACCCTAAATAATCAGTCAACCATCTATTATTTGTATTCAAGAATGATTTCAACCGATCGAGGTTGCTCGAAACATGTAAGAATGGCCTATACTTAATGGCTTAATCTCTTAGGGGATTCATTGTCAACGGTGTAGCCTTTCTCTTATGTTTTAGAGAGACCTCTTGTTTGACGATACTTCTTGTTTAGAGGACTGTTAACATTACATTTGGATAAATGGATTAATGAATAACAAGGCCTAATAAAATTGGTATAAAATTTGGTTCAACACACTTAAAGAAAATGGCTTGAAAAACTTGAACTTGGCCGGATGTTATGCCAAGCTTCTTATGTCAAGTGCCATCATACATCAATTCATGGTGTTTTTGATGTCCTTGAGGTGTCTCAACTTTCCTTCTTTGAGTTCATTTCATGACAAAAACGGAGGGGTGGTCCATTTGCATTACATTTATTGATTTTTGGTCCAAAATGACATCCGAGATCATCAAGTGATCATATCGCTCATTGATGGTTTTAGAGTCAATCCCAACTTTCTCTTGAGGCTTTCCTATGATAGAGAAGGAAGGGAGGACAAACAGATCTTGAAAATGCTCTATCTGCAATGATTTCACCTCAGAGCACAAAAACAGAGTTTGCACCAAATTAATGCATGGCCAGCCCTCTATGGCCCCGATCGGCCATCAGTAATGCACGGTCGGCCCTTGGTGTGTGGCCAAGAGTGCAGTTTTGTAGAAATAGAGGTAGTCTGGGGCAGACAGAGCAGCTTTCAGGCGATGTGCATGCAACCTCCATCCATCTTCCTTGGTGCTCACATCGAATGCGTTTGATTGCTTTAATTAATTCATTAGTATAATTAATTATGTTGCAAAATTTGCTTAGTTAATTAGTGGTAACTAATTCATGCAAATGTTGTAATTATTTAAGTAGAATAGTTAGTTAATTAGTTTACGTTATAATTAATTAGTTAAAGTGTTTAGCTAATTAATTCGTTTTGTAATATTTAATTAGTTTAGAATAGTTAGTTAAATATCATGTTATAATAATTAGTTAACTAGAATATTTAATTAGTTTGGTTTGTAATAGTTAGCTTAATTAGCGTAGCTAGTTAGCTAATTCATTCGAACCCTCCTTCGCAAAGGTGTAATGTTGTAATAAGTGTAAGTGTGTGTGTGTGCGCGCGCGCGCGTGTATGTTTTCCAACCCCACGTCTTTATCCTTTTTATTTAATCGCTTTTGATGGTTAGATTAGGGTCATGTTTTGATTAGTGTGGTGGGTTTGTTGTAATAAGGTAATGATTAATCGTTAAGGCCTGTTTGGTAGAACTGTGGGAAAATACTTATAGCTTATGTCTTAATAGCTTATAACTTATAACTATAAACATAAGCTGATTTCTGACTTATAAATTAAGTATTTTCTGCCTTACTCAAAGAATAAGCTAATTTATGACTTACAAAAAGTTATAAGCTGCATTGTTAAGCTAAACCAAACACATCAAAATAACTTAAATTAAGTTAAAAGATAAAATAAACAGTTTTTAAGCTGTACCAAACCGGCACAAAGTAGAGCCTCTCTCTCTAGAATCTAGAGAGAGAAAGCTCTCCCCGGTGGTAATTCATGGTGGTGATGCTCTGGTGCAAGTCTGGCCAGGTTGTTTAGCTCCTCCACCCATGTCATTGAGTGTGAGTGAGCTTGTTTGGTTACTGTTGTTCTGTTTGGGTCATCCAGTTGAATACTTCTCCGTGAATCAATGGAGAGTATGTCCTGGATTGTGAAGCCAGCGGGTTCTACTGAAGGTGTGGTCATCTTAGCCGTGGTTCATTAGTTTCCTTAAGCTCTTTGGAGGTCTGGAATATTGTTTTGGGGTGTGTTCATGGCGATTATAGATCTGTGTGGAGCTGTTGATTACTGGTATGTATTCCAGCGATGCTTCATGGACGTCCAACCAGTTGACTAGGCGTGCTGGTCCTGTTGCCGGTGCTACGGTTTGCACTAGTTCTGTTACAGTTCCGACGTCTGGTGTTTGCTGGTTGCCGTGCGTTTTCTAAGATCTTTTTGTTAGCGATTATTGGTCCAGCCAATGGTGCTGGTAGTGCACTGCGTGTGATGGTATTAGGCAATGCTTAATGCCTCGGTGGTGCATAGAAGTTTGGCTATGGCGTCGCTTTTCAATATCCGGCGCTGGTCTGTAGGTTGTTGTAAAGAAATGGGAGTTGTTTCCGGCTCTGGTCTGTCAAATATTACCGGCGTCGCATGGAGGAGGTAGTCGGGTGCAAATGGTTTGAGCTTCACGCTCTTTGGTGCGAGTGCCCACGGTTGTAGTGCCGTGTGAAAGTGGCCGGCATGCAGACCTATCTGCTCACTCGGGCTCTGCGTTGCTTGTTGGGATGGATAATAGTGTAATCATCTTTATATACATTATATTTATATATTCTATATATTGGTGGTTTTTTTTGTATCCAGTGCATGTGCTGAGTTGGTGGGCTCCACGGAATACTAGTGATCCAATTTTTTTGAGTGGAGGATTTTGAAACCATTTCTGGTTTGTTCACGTGGGTTTTTTTGGGGCCCACGTTTTTTTTAGTCTTTGGGCTGGTGTAAGTGTGTTAGGCCGTGGGTTAATTTTGTTGGTGGGCCACGTGTGGGCTCAATTTTTTTTGTAAATCTTTCAGGCAACTCACAGTGGCCCAAGTGCTTGATGGTGCCGCTTTATTTTTGTGGCCCTTGTTTTTGGGTGTATCACGTGAATTGGAATAGTGGGCAGGTCTTTATTTTGGCCCATGGGTTCATTTTGGAAAATGATTTTGTTTAGTCTCTTTGCAGCTGATCTTTTATAGTTGATTGTTTTATGATGATTGTGACTCGATATGAGGGTGGTTTTGAGCCATTTCTGCCAAGAGTGATTGGGGAGTCACTGCTATGAAGAATAGTGGTTCGATAACCAGCCGAGTTAGAGACTGGGAGATGAGCGGGAGGATAGCTACCGGTTTTCTGGTCACTTCTTGTCTTCATGTGACCCGTCCTGATTGATCGTGTTGCCACGCCTGCATGCAGTGAAGGGCACACTGCCGTGGGGTTTGAGGCTTGTGATCTACTAAGGAAGGGACTGAGGGATGTGATGATTGATCTCATGATTTTGTTAGCTGTGTATTAGTTTGTTGCTGAGGGGTTATTGTTGTTCACTTCAACTCCCTAGACCGTGGCTTATGGTTATTGATCGTGCTAGCTTCATGTGAGTTTGCTGGGATTTCTCATGGGGTATATTTTATCCTCCGTTACAGCTTTGGTTAAGTGGCTTAGATGTCACGGCGGTGAGGAGTGGGATGCTTATTGGATTCCATGTTTTATCTGCAGTAGAGACTGGGGGCATGTGGGGTTGATTATTATTTTTGTCTTGGCTTGAGAGTTGTTGCTTTGTTAGTGTCTGTTTTGTTTATTAGCTTTATGGTGTTTTTATGTATATCTTTGCCCATATATCCACCGCAAGTTCCCATCTATTATCTTTGATCATAGGGGTTACTTGAGGACAAAAAGGATATATGGGCAGAGTTGGGTTATTGTGTTCTCAGTTTCTTGTTTACCCCCTTCTTAGGGGTGTAGTGGTAGTTATGTTGGTTACATGTTTTATTTGTTGTTGGGTGTGCCTGGGGTATGCCCCTTGTAAACTTCTAAATTTTCATTGTCTTTATTTTATTACTTACTTACTCCAAAAAAAAAAAAATGTTTTGATTAGCATATCACATGCTTGCATCCATTCATTTGTCTTGTATGCACCGAGACTCGGCGTATCATTCAAACTGCATTGCAATTTCAATACTCTTTGAATACGTGTTGATCACATGTTGTTCAAGTTGCTTCATATGCCATATTAGTAGCCGAGCCTATTAGCATTATTGCATGTGTTGCATTAGACATCTTAACATAGTTAGGATCATGCATCTTTCTAACTAGTTTTTATTTTGGGTTGGAGTACTCGGTAAGTTTTTGTGCTTTAGCATACTTGCATGAGTGTGATTGCCATATTGCCATGTTTAGCATGCTTGCCATGAGGCTATGTGCTTACTTGCTAAACTGCATGAATGCCTGTAGATGAAGGCTTGTTGTTTGAATTGGAAACGAATGTGCGTTTTAAGCCCACTTTGTTGTGGCAAATTTTGTTTTAAGCCCACTTGAGGTGGCAAATCCGCATCTTTAAGCCCACTTGAGGGTGGCAAACTCAAACTATTTTCACAAACAAAACATGAGTTGAATTGTTCCAAGTCTTGCGACTAGTCTATACTTGCTTGTGCGTGTCACATAGTAAAGCAAGTTTAATAATCGGAACAAGAACACATAATGTTTATAAAAGAACAAATCATGATTAGTAAAGGTTAATCTTTGATCGGGCGAGCGGGGATACTCATTTCAGGACCTTCCCCTCTTGTACCTAAGTTCTCAAGCCGAGACAACTTTGGTGATGATGGACATGTGGCCTTTGGCACGAGTCAGGGTTTCCTAAATTTCTCTAAAATAAAATATTTAGGTGGCGACTCTGTATCTGGCAAAGCAGTCCAATTTTGGCACTTTTGATTCAAAATCGATTTTCTAAAAAGGTTTGCCGAATTTAGACTCTTTGGTGATTGTCAGTTTCACATTGCACTTTGGGAGATTAGATTCAGAACCGCGTGAGTCCGAACAGTGAGGCCATTTTTTCAAACCCTTTCCGAAAGGTAGGACGCGAAAAAAGGCGAGTCTTCAGTTTTTGGCGACTCTGTTGGGGATTTAGAGAACTTGACTCGAACTCATGATATGTTGTTTTATTTACACTTATGTATTTCTTTGCATTTGCATCGGTGCGCTTAAGTCACAATGTTTGCCATCTTCTATTCCTGAACAGTTTGCCGGAGGCTCGCTTGGAAAAGCTTGCCAAAAGGCTGACCGGTTACGGGCTCTGCTACGATGGGAACACAACCCTTGAATTTGGAATACCGCTGTACCGTTTGATCCTCCTTTCACTTCTCGGTGTTAGATGTGAGAGGTATATTAGGTTGTCTTGTTGAGGTACCCTTTTTTGACAAATCGACCTAGTTGTATATCGGAAACCATAGAGATTTTTCCAAACTAGAACAGGTTGCTCACCCAAATGCTGGATTGTTTGAAACTGCTTGTTTGCATAGTGAACCCCTAGCTCCTGACGAAATTAGGACATGGTAACCCTGTCACACCCCAAACCTGCCCCTAAAAGTTTGGGCATGATCACTTCAGAAACGGACATCAATTTCAATATGTATAACATATGGGGCCTGAACGGAAGCATTTAACAACACAACATAACATCCATTGAGCTATTACTAACATGCCAGGATTATACACGTAATATCAGGTAATTTAACGCATAATAAACACACATGTAGTCATATATGTATACACGAATATACAGACCCATCCCCAAGTCTGAGGATGTAACAAAACTAGGCTAAGAGAAGTTAGTCTTGTTTTACAACATCAGACAAAAGATTTAGTGCACCAAGCTAAAAGCTCTACAAGGATTCCACAAAAATGAATGAGCTTCGTCTAAATGTTTGGTCGTGGTGAAATGACCAAAAGACAAGTGGTCTAAGCCGGATTAGGACTGATCTTCGGATTGAGTACCTACAGAGACAGACATAACACGGAATGAGCGAAGCTCAGCGAATAATAGTACTTAAACAATGTAATGATTAGCCTGATCCATAATGTATATAAATGTAGAGAACATATGATCAATCTTATTCTGTAACCATTTCCAGAATGGCCTTGGGCCCAGTCATTAAACAGAGTGGCTTCAAGCCTAGTAACACACAGAACAGCCTTAGGCCAAACAGATTTTACAGATTAGCCTTAGGCGTAACACAGTTTATAGATATCAACAAAGCAGAGTAATTCCAGAGTCGTACCAATGTACGTAGATTTTCCAATCATTTATAAACGCTAATGTAATTAACTCGCAAAGAATAGAACGTTAATAATAACTATTAATGGAAAGTAAATGTACAACTGCAGTACTAATACTCACTGTGCTGTAGTTGAGCGATAATTCCTCCCGCATTGCAATCTACGCACATGCACAACTCACAAATTAGTTCCTTTCCCTTTTTAAATTAATTTTGATTCGTTTTATTTCAAATGAATTTACAAACATTTAAAGGCATCAAATCATTTTTGATTCGTTTCGTTTCGAATGAATTTACAAACATTTAAAGGCATCAAATACAAATTTCAATAATATCAGAGGGTTAAGCACGTAAAACGGGGCAGACAAAATTTCCCAACATGGGCCGCACGTGCGGTTGTGAGCCCCGCACGTACGACAGTGGCTCCTGCACGTGCGGTTGTGAAGCCCCGCACGTGCCTTTTTTCCAATAGCCAAAGACCCAAAATGCTCTGTTTTCGGCACGTGCGGCCATGACTTTCGCACGTGTGGCAGTGCTCTCGCATGTGCAGCCATGACCCTGCACGTGCGGCGATTTGCCCTGTTTTGCAGTCCAAAATTCAAGCAAAACTCATCTTGGTGAAAGCTCAACATAGGTAAATTTAGCACAAGAATATGGCTCAACATCACATAAATATGGATCACAAGTTCAATCAAGCCTTCATTGCTCTCAAATCTATATACACAATTCACTCCCTCCAAAGTTCTAATTATTTTTGAGTTCACTTAAACATATACATATATGTATATAGCCATCTAATCACATAATCCAATACATAAATGAGTTCCCACATGAAATAACATGGAAGCAAGATGCAATTCTTCATATAGTTCAAATTAGTTCCCAAGACAACTATATGGTAAGTACAACTTCCGAATTAAACAATGATCACATACAACACTTCAAACCTAAACCCTAGCTCACCCAAATGGAAGGGCATGTTTACTCAAATCTAAGAAAGAGTTTATTTATGGTGAAGTTTACATACCTTGAGCTTAAATTTCCATAAACCCTCTCAAATCCCCCAATCTTCCTACTTGTTGAACCACCCCTCTTCCTCTCTAATTTACCTCTTCAAATTCTCTCTCTCAGGAGATATTTGTGTAATGGCTCTCAACCAAATGTTTGAAGAACATAGATATAAATATAAAAGGTGAATAAAGACGAAATTCAACCAGTTTAATCGTTCCAAATCAAAATTTCACAGAAAATCATGTTATGACCTAAAAATCATGCTGATCTTAAATATAAAATCAATTTCAGATTATTAAGCTTCTATGGCTTTCAATTTCTGATCCAAACATTATAACTGCAACAAATACTTCTCCTATTAGACAGATATGAGTCTATATTCATAAAATTCACTTAATTAAACTTCATTTCACAATAAGCATATAAATGCGCTGAATATGGGACTGAAAGTATACCAGAAAACATATACGAGGGTCGGGTTATTACACTCTCCCCCCCTTAAATAAGTTTGGTCCCTCAAACTTGTTTTACCTTAGGATAGGAACATATACGGATGTTGGTGACTTTCATTCCGGGATTGGAAGGGATTGCAATAACCCTGCTGGTCTCTAATGCTCTGCCTTTACTTGCTGACATTGTAAACATTTGGAGACGAAATCTGCGATGTTCTTTTTTATATTTGGCCACCAAAATTTTTGTTTTAACTCCGGATACATCTTAGTGCTCCCAAGATGTAATGAAGATCTCGAGGCATGCGCTTCTTCCATCAATTTCTGCTTGACTTCTGACACATTGGGAACGCATAATCTGCCGTGAAATTGGAGTGTTAAATTCACCAAATTAAATCCCGGTCTCGGTTTTGTCTCTAACTCATCACCTATTTTCCTCAAAGTTTCCTCTTCCATTTGACATAGTTTGATTCCTTCAATTTATGTCGGTTGGGCCATCACGACTGCTACTATGGCCTCCCATTCATGCATTATAAGGTCTACATTCATTTTATCCAATTCAACCAATAACTCTCTTTGTTTAGTAAGCAAATTCGCCAAATTTCCCATATTTTTCCGGCTAAGTGCGTCTGCAACCGTATTGGCTTTACTAGGGTGGTAATGGATCTGCAAATCATAATCCTTAATAAATTCCAACCATCGTCCTTGTCACATTCAATTCCTTCTACATAAAAAGGTACTTGAGGCTCTTATGATCAGTATAAATTTCACAGGTAGTCCCATACAGATAGTGCCACCATATCTTCAGAGAAAAAACTAATGCTGCTAGCTCAAGATCATGTGTGGGATAACTCTTTTCATGGGGTTTAAGTTGACATGAAGCATAAGCGATAACCCTTCCATTTTGCATAAGCACACAACCTAATCCTTTATGGGAAGCATCACTGTAGATCACAAATCCTTTGGTACCAGATGGTACAACAAGAACTGGAGCTGTTGTTAACTTCAATTTTAATTCCTGGAAAGTAGATTCCCGCTGTTCTGACCATTTGAATGCAACTCCCTTTTGAGTAAGTTAAGTAAGTGGTACTGCGATTTTGGAGAAATCTTGAACAAACCTCCTGTAATACCTGGCTAATCCCATAAAACTACGCACTTCAGTTACATTGGCAGGAGTTGGCCAATTCACGATCACTTCAATTTTGTGTGGATCAACAGAGACTCCTTCCTTTGTTATTACATGCCCCAAAAATGCCACCTTATGTAGCCAGAATTCATATTTCTTCAGCTTTGCATACAGTTTCCTTGCTCGAAGTGTTTGAAGAATTAAACGAAGATGGTTCTCATGAGCTTCTACATTTTTCGAATAAATGAGGATGTCATCGATAAATACCACTACAAACTCATCCAGATAAGGCTTGAAGATACGATTCATCAGATCCATAAATGCTGCTGATGCGTTAGTAACTCCAAAGGGCATAACTAGAAATTCGTAATGACCATATCGGGTTCGAAAAGCTGTCTTCTCCACATCATCGGCTTTGACTTTCAGTTGATGGTATTTTCACCATAAATCAATTTTTGAAAAGACCTGTGCCCCTTGTAACTGGTCAAACAAATCATCAATCTTGGGTAATGGGTACTTATTCTTGATTGTCACTTTATTAAGTTCCCTGTAATCTATACATAATCGGAGTGTTCCATCCTTCTTTTTCACAAACAGAACTAGTGCACCCCATGGGGAGACACTCGAGCAAATGAACCCCTTATCCAATAGATCTTGCAACTGAGTTTTTAATTCCTTCATTTCAACTGGTGACATCCAATACAAAGTTTTAGAAATGAGTTGGGTTCCCGGTATCACTTCAATTGTAAATTCGATTTCATGGTCCACCAACTCCCCTGGTAACTCCTTCGAGAAAACATCTGGAAATTCACTAACAACTGGAATCATATCGCTATTCCCATTCATCGCTTGTCCCTCCAAAACACTGCATAAATAACCCTGACACCCTTTCTAAATTAATTTATAAGCCTTCATTGCAGAAATCAAATAAGGTGGAGAAGTCAATCCATGTCCCTGAAAGGTAAATTCTGATTGTCCCAGAAGATGGAAACTGATTTTCTTAGTCAAACAGTCAATAGTTGCACAATATTCACTAAGCCAATCCATACCCAGAATAATATCGAAGCGAGTCATGTCAAGGGGCAATAAATTGGCATATACCTGGATAGTCCCAATTAGGAGTTCACAAGCAAAATATACAGAAGTACAGACCATAGAGTCTCCCAAAGGTGAAGACACTCATAGCGTATAAGATAATACTTCTTCAGATTTATCTAAATTTTGAGCAAATAGTTTTGACACAAAGGAATGGGTAGAGCCAGAATCAAACAATACATGAGCAGAATGACCATGAACAATAAATATACCTGACACCACTGTTGCAGCATTTTGCACATCTCCCGGAACCAATGCAAACACCCTACCTTGTCTTACGGTGTCTTTATTGTTAACAGGCTTAGCAGCTGACTTGGTGTTGGGAGCTGGTGTAACTTGTAGCAGCCCTATTTCCATTCTGTTGATTCCTTTGAGGGCAATCCCTTACCAAATGACCCGTTTTGCCACATCGAAAACATGCTCCAGACAACCAATAACAAGTCCCACAGTGCTTCTTTCCACATTCTGAACAAACAGGAGTCAAGTCTGGAGTAAGGGTGGAAGTACTAGAAGTCCCTGAATTCTGCTTCTTGTTGGTGGAGTGACTGTCCCTTTTGACAATTGACTGTTCTACCTTTTTCCTTTCCACTCAGAGATCCGATTCTCAGCAGCAATATTTCCTTCTGCTATAATAGCTCTTTCCAACACATCAACATAGGTGGGTAACTTCAACATGTTGATTTGATCCAGGAAAGCACTCCGTAATCCCCCTTGAAATTTTCGTGCCTTCTTATAATCCGTATCTACCATATGAGGTGCAAACCGGGCTAGTTCTGCAAATTGAGCTTCATACTCTGCAACGGTCTTATTCCTTTGTTTGAGGGTTTCAAATTCTGTAACCTTCTTGTCTCGCATACTTTGAGGAAAGTACTTGTCATAAAATAGTTCCAAGAATCTGTCCCATGTTAAGCCTTGATGCATAGTTCTTGTAAGCATCCACCACCTCCGCGCTTCGTCTTCAAGAGTGAAGGTAGCAAGTTGTACTTTTTGGGCTTTGGTACAAGGGAAAACTTCAAACAACTTTTCTATCCTAATCACCCACGCTTCAGCCTTCATTGGTTCTATTCCTCCTTTGAACGATTGCGGCTTCATCTTCTTAAATTCCCTCGTGAGTGTAACAGTTCGGTCCTCAGCATGGAAATCTTGTACCATAGACGGGGGTGGCGGTGGCGGTGGAGGTGGCGGTTATGGTTGTGGCTGTTGCTGTTGTTGTCATAGGGCCTCCGCCATTTCCAAGATCAGTCTTTCCATTCTGTCCAACCGTGCAGAAGTAGCATCTTCCGGGTCTTTCGTTCTTGTCCTCACTATATTCTATAAAACAATCATTTACAATATACACAAGAGATATACAATGGACATGGACCATAATCATTAGAGTTAGCAGATGTTACATATGCAATCAACGTTGCCATCAATCTTTCCATATACATTCAAAATATTATGCATGATGCCTAAGTCGTTTCTAGACATCCTAAGGCTCAATGGATTCGTGTGTGAGATAGCAACTCGTGCTCTGATATCACTTGTCACACCCCAAACCCGCCCCTAAAAGTTTGGGTATGATTACTTCAGAAACGGACATCAATTTCAATATGTATAACATATGGGGCCTGAACGGAAGCATTTAACAACACAAAATAACATCCATTGAGCTATTACTAACATGCCAAGATCATACACGTAATATCAGGTAATTTAACGCATAATAAACACACATGTAGTTATATAGGTATACACAAATATATAGACCCATCCCCAAGTCTGAGGATGTAACAAAACTAGGCTAAGAGAAGTTAATCATGTTTTACAACATCAGACAAAAGATTTAGTGCACCAAGCTAAAAGCTCTACAAGGATTCCACAAAAATGAATGAGCTTCGTCTAAATGTTTGGTAATGGTGAAATGACCAAAAGACAAGTGGTCTAAGCTGGATTAGGACTGATCTCCAGATTGAGTACCTACAGAGACAGACATAACACAGAATGAGCGAAGCTCAGTGAATAATAGTACTTAAACAATGTAATGTTTAGCCTGATCCATAATGTATATAAATGTAGAGAACATATGATCAATCTTATTCTGTAACCATTTCCAGAACGACCTTGGGCCTACTCTTTAAACAGAGTGGCTTCAAGCCTAGTAACACACAGAACGGCCTTGGGCCAAATAGATTTACAGATTGGCCTTAGGCCTAACAGAGTTTACAGATTGGTCTTAGGCCCAGATATCAACAAAGCAGAGTAATTCCAGAGTTGTGCCAATGTATGTAGATTTTCCAATCATTTATAAGTGCTAACGTAATTAACTCGAAAAGAACAGAGTGTTATTAATAACTATTAATGGTAAGTAAATGTACAACTGCAGTACTAGTACTCACTGTGCTGTAGTGGGGCAATAATTCTTCCCGAATTGCGACCTACGCACATGCACAACTCACAAATTAGTTCCTTTCCCTTTTTAAATCAATTTTGATTTGTTTCGTTTCAAATGAATTTACAAACATTTAAAGGCATCAAATCATTTTTGATTCATTTCGTTTCAAATGAATTTACAAACATTTAAAGGCATCAAATATAGATTTCAATAATATCAGAGGGTCAAGCACGTAAAACGGGGCAGACAAAATTTCCCAGCATGGGCCGCACGTGCGGCTATGAGCCCCGCACGTGTGGCATTGGCTCCCGCACGTGTGGCTATGAAGCCCCGCACGTGCCTTTTTTCCAGTAGCCAAAGACCCAAAATGCTCTGTTTTCGGCACGTGCGGCCATGACTCCTGCACATGCGGCCATGACTTTCGTACGTGTGGCAGTGCTCTCGCATGTGCAGCCATGACCCCCGTACGTGCGGCGATTTGCCCTGTTTTGCAGTCCAAAATTCAAGCAAAACTCATCTTGGTGAAAGCTCAAAATAGGTAAATTTAGCACAAGAATATGGCTCAACATCACATAAATATGGATCACAAGTTCAATCAAGCCTTCATTGCTCTCAAATCTATATACACAATTCACTCCCTCCAAAGTTCTAATTATTTTTGAGTTCACTTAAACATATACATATATGTATATAGCCATCTAATCACATAATCCAATACATAAATGAGTTCCCACATGAAATAACATGGAAGCCTAGGTTACTATGTGATGCGCACAGCATACAAGTATAGACTGAGTCGCCTGAATTGGAACAAAACATTTCATGTTTGCTTTTTGAAAACGGTTTGCTACCCGCAGGTAGGCTTGAAACTTTTAATGATTTATTCCAATTTAAGTAACCCAACCTTCACCTACAGGCATTCAGGCAGTTATATCACATAAGCATATTGCCTCATGGTAAGCATGCTATCATGGCATTCACTCACACGCATGCAAGGATGCTAAAGCATAAAGCTTACCGGGTACTCCAAGCCAAAAAAGGAAGCTAATTAGAAATCCATGCATGATCCTAATTATACAGAAATGCCTAATGCAACACATGCAAAAATGCAACTAAAATAGGCTCGGCTATTCTAAACATGGCATATGAAATGCTACAGCTAACACGTATTCAACTTTGAAATTGAAATACAATGCAGTTAGTATTATGCGCCGAGCCCGATGCATGCAATACAGATGAACGATGCAAACATGCTGTCATATTGTATGCTAATTTAAATATGCCCTAATCTACATACAACACACTCACGCACACTTATTACAGTTATGCCCTCGCGCAGAGGGTCCGAATAAATAATACAGTCCCAAATGAAAGAATAGTACAGTCCAAATATTACAGTCCGAAAAATATACAAATTCCTACTTAATTAACAAATTAACTAAGAAAGCTGTAAAACTGGCGTGCAAGCCAGGGACTGCCTCGCTTCTGATGAATGATGTATGTTAGGCTGCTTTGCGCGGAAATCCACCGGGATGCCCCAATTAGCCTCTGTTTAGCAGTTATTCTTGGAAAGCGTGCCAAGCTCCGAAAAGTTGCTGATTCTTCATTTTGCTGCAATAGAGAGCAGGAAAGGGGCATAGCAATGAATTTTCACAGATATATGCATGCATCGATCCTCGTGCCACCAATCACGCATATCGATGCATGATGGCCGAGGAATCGAAATGTGCAACTCAATATAAAATGAATGCACGTATAAACACAACAAGAACCTAACTCCATCATGGATGATCCGGAGTGTCGGTGACTAGGGAATTGAGACACGTTCCGTCACTCAGAGTACGAAACGCACCTCGTTTCCCGTGTCCGGGCTAACTCCTATCCCGAACACGATGCAATATGCATGACATGCATGAATGCAACTAAGATACAATCCTAACATACACAATGCTATGAAAATGAGAGCCTCAGCCACACTCACATAGGATACCGGTGAATGAAATGGAAGTGCCTCGAAATGCGTGCACGCGGGCACGCAAACCGAGGCAATGACATACGCAATGCAAATGACATGAAAATATGATATGGGCTTATACCAACATGAGAGAGCCTCAGCCACACTCACATAGGATGCCGGCGAATGAAATGGAAGTGCCTCGAAATGCGTGCACACGGGCACGCAAACCGAGACAATGACATACGCAATGCAAATGACATGAAAATATGATATGGGCTTATACCAACATGAGAGAGCCTCAGCCACACTCACATAGGATGCCGGTGAATGAAATGGAAGTGCCTCGAAATGCATGCACACGGGCACGCAACCGAGGCAATGACATACGCAATGCAAATGACATGAAAATATGATATGGGCTTATACCAACATGAGAGAGCCTCAGCCACACTCACATGTGAATGAAAATGAAGTGCCTCGAAATGCGTGCACACGGGCACGCAAATCGAGGCAATGGTATATGCAATGCAATGGCATGGAAATGGCATACAAGCATGCTAATGGATTTTCAGCAATGAAATGTGGGGGAAAACGGCCCCGAAATGAGGCGAAAACACACTCGATGCGCGGAATAGTCCCGAAACACGAATTTTGGCACCCGAAATGGCCTATAGCTATACCAAACATGCAAAATTGGTACATGAAATGTAAATACAGAAGCAAGGCAGCCCCAAAGTTACCATTTTACTAGTACAAATCATGGCCAAACAGCAAACCAAGATAGGGCAAAACTAGCATGCAAGAAATGGCCCTAAACATGGGATTAAGAAGCAACTCATAGCTGATATCCTCAAAAAGGTTAGGGCCCTTCAACAAAGTTGAAGAGGGGCCCAAAATATGATGTTTTTCAGAACTGTAAAAACCCCAAAAACAAACACAGGTATGGCTGCACTCCCATGCAAGAAAAAGGGCCAAAAGGTGGCCAAAGAGGCAAGTGGTATATGCAAAGCCCAAAATGAAAAATTCCCTTCTACAACATTGAAGAGGGACCAAAATTATGACTATTTATAGAACTGTAAAAACTCCAAAACAGTATACAAACATGCTAGAAATGCAATGCAAAATGAGGCTCAAAAGAGGCTATAACACAAAGTATACAAAATATTCCACAAACGGCCCAAGACCCTTAATGAAACATGAATAATGGGCCAAAATAAGACTATTTCCAGAACTGTAAAATGGCCAAAAACAAAAGCATGATAGGCTAACAAAACATGCAAGAATGGGGACCAAAAGAGAGATATAACATGAAGTGGCATATGGAGGTCCCAAACTATGAAAGGCCCTAAATGAAACATGAAGAATGGACCAAAATAAGACTATTTTCAGAACTGTAAAATGGCCAAAAACAAAAGCACAATAGGCTGCCAATGCATGCAAAAATGGGACCAAAAAGGGAGTATAAAGGCAAGTACAACATGGAAGTCCCAAACAGTGTTGAGCCCTTCTTCAATGTTGAAGAGGGGCTCAAGATAAGCCTATCATCAGTTTACAACATGCTCCAAAAAAAATCACAAACAAGCTAAAAATATCATGCAAGAAAATGACATTTTAGAGGGATAATGAAGCAAGTGCAAGATGAAGGGCTCAAACAGGGTTGAGCCCTTAATGAGACATGAAAATGAGCTCAAAATAAGTCCACTTTCAGTTATGACCGGAGCTCAAAGCAAAAAGCAAAAAGCATAGATGGCTAAGAAATGTTGCAAAGAAAAGCTCAAAAAAGGGGAAATGGCAACTCACCCTTGAAGACCAAAGCTTTTGTTGCTCCTTGGACCAAATTTGTTACCTCTTAGCTGCTGGAATTCTTCCCCTTGCTGCTGAAATGGAGTGGTGGTGGTAGAGCTTGGTGGTGATGAAGAAAACAAGGTGTAGGACTTAGGGATTTTTAGGAAAATGAGAAAGATGGAGGGAGATATGTGTATTGAGGCTTGAAGACAATTTTTTCTAACCCCAAAATATGATGTTTTTTCTTGGTTATATGGAACAAAAGAGGGTGTAAAGGTGGGGGAAAAAGGAGGCCAACTTTCCCCCACAAAATATCCCCCGGATACAGATATTTTCCGGGGGATAAAGCTATACAGCTGTAAAGTGAACAGTGTGAGGATTACGGCCGGCCAAGTATTTTGGTTGCAGGTGGCCGGCCGGCCACACCCCCTAGCTGGCCGGCTAGGGGTCAAAAGGGTCAAGCTGGTTTAGTGGCCGGCCACCACATGATGGTGTCCTCCCATGTGTGTACAATACAACCCTGTGGTTAAAAGTCCAAGAAAGTGGCTCAAGGGTGTTCAACATTAGCTCGGAAGGAGGGGTTCAAAAGGGTCAGGTGGAATTACTGGCCGGCCACCAACTTTTAGGGTCGTCCCATGTGTGTACATCACAAATATGTGGTTCAAAGTTTAAGAATGTGACCCTAAGGTGTTCAACATTAGCCCGAAAGGAGGGGTTCAAAAGGGTCAAGTGGAATTACTGGCCGGCCACCAACTTTTAGGATCCTCCCAAGTGTGTACATCACAAATATGTGGTTGAAAGTTCAAGAATGTGACCCCAAGGTGTTCAACATTAGCCCGGAAGTGTGAAAAACGGGCGTCGGAGGGCGTCGGAGGATGTATAACTGGTTGCTGCAACAATTACTGGCCTCCCACCCTTCAGTGACCTCCCCGGTGATAAAACAGAGGTACCTGCCAAAAATGAACGAAAACCGTTGCAAAACGAATGTTCGGGGGCCAAAACGCACAGTTCGAGGTCCCGAAAATGGGCTGTTAAGCACCGAAAGTGGCATTCGGCCACGAAGTGGGTTTCTCAAACCCCAGTGTCCCTCAAAAGGGAGTATAAAGGAAGTATGCCAAAAACCGGGGCAAACGGAGATGGTTAGGCGGTCCCGAACCGAGGCACACGGCCAACGATTCCGAAAAACCGGAAACCGGACTCCGAAATGGGCAAAATGGCCTACGGCCACGAAATGTAGCCTACGGACATTGAGAGATGGTCTACGAGACCTCTCCCTTCCCTCAGGAAAAGAAACTGAGAAAACCGAGTTAGGTTCGCAAACCGAGGCAAGGCACAGAAGAGGGTTCGGAAGTCCGGAGGCAGGGCTCGCAGCCGCGACTCTGAGACTTCTGAACAAGCACAACATGCAATATCACCAAGTGCTCAACTGGCGACGTCTGAGTCTTAAGGTCGGTCAAAAATGGGGTGTCTACACGCACGTGCGACTATGAAGCCCCGCACGTGCCTTTTTTCCAGTAGCCAAAGACCCAAAATGCTCTGTTTTCGGCACGTGCGGCCATGACTCCTGCACATGTGGCCATGACTTTCGCATGTGCGGCAGTGCTCTCGCATGTGCAGCCATGACCCCCGCACATGCGGCGATTTGCCCTGTTTTGCAGTCCAAATTTCAAGCAAAACTCATCTTGGTGAAAGCTCAAAATAGGTAAATTTAGCACAAGAATATGGCTCAACATCACATAAATATGGATCACAAGTTCAATCAGGCCTTCATTGCTCTCAAATCTATATACACAATTCACTCCCTCCAAAGCTCTAATTATTTTTGAGTTCACTTAAACATATACATATATGTATATAGCCATCTAATCACATAATCCAATACATAAATGAGTTCCCACATGAAATAACATGGAAGCAAGATGCTATTCTTTATATAGTTCAAATTAGTTCCCAAGACAACTATATGGTAAGTACAACTTCCCAATTAAACAATGATCACATACAACACTTCAAACCTAAACCCTAGCTCACCCAAATGGAAGGGCACGTTTACTCAAATCTAAGAAAGAGTTTATTTAAGGTGAAGTTTACATACCTTGAGCTTAAATTTCCATAAACCCTCTCAAATCCCCCAATCTTCCTACTTGTTGAACCATCCCTCTTCCTCTCTAATTCACCTCTTCAAATTCTCTCTCTCAGGAGATATTTGTGTAATGGCTCTTAACCAAATGTTTGAAGAACATAGATATAAATATAAAAGGTGAATAAAGACGAAATTCAATTAGTTTAATCGTTCCAAATCAAAATTTCACAGAAAATCATGTTATGACCTAAAAATCATGCTGATCTTAAATATAAAATCAATTTCAAATTATTAAGCTTCTATGGCTTTCAATTTCTGATCCAAACATTATAACTGCAACAAATACTTCTCCTATTAGACAGATATAAGTCTATATTCATAAAATTCACTTAATTAAACTTCATTTCACAACTTCCAAGATGTAATGAAAATCTCGAGGCATGCGCTTCTTCCATCAATTTCTGCTTGACTTCTGACACATTGGGAACGCATAATCTGCCGTGAAATCGGAGTGTTGAATTCACCAAATTAAATCCCGGTCTCGGTTTTGTCTCTAACTCATCACCTATTTTCCTCAAAGTTTCATCTTCCATTTAACGTAGTTTGATTCCTTCAATTTATGTCGGTTGGGCCATCACGACTGCTACTATGGCCTCACATTCATGCATTATAAGGTCTACATTCATTTTATCCAATTCAACCAATAACTCTGTATATAAATGTAGAGAACATATGATCAATCTTATTCTGTAACCATTTCCAGAATGGCCTTGGGCCCAGTCATTAAACAGAGTGGCTTCAAGCCTAGTAACACACAGAACAGCCTTAGGCCAAACAGATTTTACAGATTAGCCTTAGGCGTAACACAGTTTATAGATATCAACAAAGCAGAGTAATTCCAGAGTCGTACCAATGTACGTAGATTTTCCAATCACTTATAAACGCTAATGTAATTAACTCGCAAAGAATAGAACGTTAATAATAACTATTAATGGAAAGTAAATGTACAACTGCAGTACTAATACTCACTGTGCTGTAGTTGAGCGATAATTCCTCCCGCATTGCAATCTACGCACATGCACAACTCACAAATTAGTTCCTTTCCCTTTTTAAATCAATTTTGATTCGTTTCGTTTCAAATGAATTTACAAACATTTAAAGGCATCAAATATAGATTTCAATAATATCAGAGGGTCAAGCACGTAAAACGGGGCAGACAAAATTTCCCAGCATGGGCCGCACGTGCGGCTATGAGCCCCGCACGTGTGGCATTGGCTCCCGCACGTGTGGCTATGAAGCCCCGCACGTGCCTTTTTTCCAGTAGCCAAAGACCCAAAATGCTCTGTTTTCGGCACGTGCGGCCATGACTCCTGCACATGCGGCCATGACTTTCGTACGTGTGGCAGTGCTCTCGCATGTGCAGCCATGACCCCCGTACGTGCGGCGATTTGCCCTGTTTTGCAGTCCAAAATTCAAGCAAAACTCATCTTGGTGAAAGCTCAAAATAGGTAAATTTAGCACAAGAATATGGCTCAACATCACATAAATATGGATCACAAGTTCAATCAAGCCTTCATTGCTCTCAAATCTATATACACAATTCACTCCTTCCAAAGTTCTAATTATTTTTGAGTTCACTTAAACATATACATATATGTATATAGCCATCTAATCACATAATCCAATACATAAATGAGTTCCCACATGAAATAACATGGAAGCAAGATGCAATTCTTCATATAGTTCAAATTAGTTCCCAAGACAACTATATGGTAAGTACAACTTCCGAATTAAACAATGATCACATACAACACTTCAAACCTAAACCCTAGCTCACCCAAATGGAAGGGCATGTTTACTCAAATCTAAGAAAGAGTTTATTTAAGGTGAAGTTTACATACCTTGAGCTTAAATTTCCATAAACCCTCTCAAATCCCCCAATCTTCCTACTTGTTGAACCATCCCTCTTCCTCTCTAATTCACCTCTTCAAATTCTCTCTCTCAGGAGATATTTGTGTAATGGCTCTTAACCAAATGTTTGAAGAACATAGATATAAATATAAAAGGTGAATAAAGACGAAATTCAATTAGTTTAATCGTTCCAAATCAAAATTTCACAGAAAATCATGTTATGACCTAAAAATCATGCTGATCTTAAATATAAAATCAATTTCAGATTATTAAGCTTCTATGGCTTTCAATTTCTGATCCAAACATTATAACTGCAACAGATACTTCTCCTATTAGATAGATATGAGTCTATATTCATAAAATTCACTTAATTAAACTTCATTTCACACGAAATTTCACAATAAGCATATAAATGCATAGAATAGAGGACTGAAAGTATGCCAGAAAACATGTACGAGGGTCGGGTTATTACAAACCCTACCCCACCAGAGGGGTGTTTTGGCTCTCACTTGCTTGATACGTGCTTTTAGAGTGAAACTCTATAGGAATGTATGTATCAGTTGCAAGTCTGGGTATTAGTTTGAGGGTATTAGTTTTGAGGCAGAAATTTGAAGCAAAAATCAGTGTCTGAGTATAGTTCTCCAGCTTATGTTTGCAACTGTGTGTTGTTTCTGTCTGAGCCGAGGTGCTGTGCGGTTTCTGATTTTTGTTTCTTTTTGCTTTATTTTCTTTTTTTGCAAGGTAGTCTTTCACTGTTGTTTCAGACGAGTTTGTTACCCCCCCAAGCACTCTAGACCCGAGTAAGGCGACTTTACCAATCCGGGGATCTTGTGAGAGGACAGCTAGTGTTTGCTTCACTCTCGCCGGTTATCAAACGGAGGAGGGTTAGACATAGCTCACTGATTCAGCAGCCACCTGTAGACCGCCCAAACTTCCTCCGCGCGCCCCCTTTCGGAGAAGGCGCAGATTGGTTCATGTTACTACAGTTTGGACTCCTGTCACGGTTCTGAATCTAATCTCACAAAGTGCAATGTAAGACTGATAAATCACCAAAGAGTCCGAATCCGGCAATTGGTTTTGAAAAATTAATTTTGAATCAAAAAGCGCCAAACATGGACTGCTTTGCCAGATTTCAGAGTCGCCACCTAAATATTTTGTTTTTGAGAAATTTAAGAAACCCTGACTCGTGCCTAAGGCCACGTTTTCGTCATCACCAAAATTGCCTCGGCTCGGGAACTTGGGTACGAGAGGGAAAGGTCCTGAAATGAGCACCCCCGCTCGCCCGATCAAAGGATTGGCCTCTACTAACATGATATGTTGTTTTTGAAAGCACATGTGCTCTTATTCCAGTTTATTAGCTAACTTACTATATGATGCACACAACATACAAGTATAGACTAAATCACTCGATTTGAAATAAAACATCTCATGTTTGTTTGTGAAAATGGTTTGAAAGTGCTATTCGCAAGTAGGCTAAGACGCGGATTTGCCACCCTCAAGTGGGCTTAAAAACATGATTTGGCACTCTCAAGTGGGCTTAAAACTCGCATTTCGATGAATTGTTCCAATTCAAACAATGAAGCCTTCATCCACAGGCATTCATGCAGTTAAAGCACTTAAGCAAATAGCCTCATGGAAAGCATGCTATCGTGACAGTCACTTATACACATGCAAGGATGCTAAAGCGTAAACACTCACAGTGTACTCCGAGCCAAAACAGAAGCTAGTTAGAAATCATGCATGATCCTAGCTATGTTAAGATGCCTAATGTAACACACGTAAAAATGCAACTAAAATAGGCTCGACTATCTAGAATGGCATATGAATGCAACACTTGATAACATGCTTTGAAACACGTATTCAAGAAAATGTATTAAAGTATAATACAGTTTGAATGATGTACCGACCTCGGTGCATGCAATACGAATGAATGATGCACGCATGCAAGCATAAGGATGCTAATTGAAATATGCTCTAAACTAACCATCAAAAGCTGATAAGTAAAAGGGAGAAAGACGTGGGGTTGGAAGACATTCACACGCACAAGCACGCTTATTACAACATTTGCCCTCTTGACAGAGGGTCCGAATAATAAGCTAACTTGCTAATCTAAGCTAATTAAACTAATTATTATAAACCAAAACTAATTAAATAATCCTAGTTAACTAGTTAGTTATTACAACACAAATTGATTAGTTAAGCGCATTAACTAATTAAGTACAAAACCGTCAAACCAGCTAACTAAGTAAAGAAGCTACATAAAGCAGTTAAGATAGGCCCCCGGGGCGAGAAGTGCATGCATTCTCGGTCACTTCACTCCGAAATCCATCACTATGCCCCGAGTTGCCTTTGTTTGCAATTGATTTCAGAACACTGCACAAACTTCCAGATAGCTTCAGCTCCAACACAGGGACCTCCTGGAAGGCTGCCGACCAGAAAATGGTGCTGTAGACCACCTATAGACCACTTAAGTTTGCTGTAGACCAGAAAAAGTGGTCGGTCAGCTACTTTTTCTGGTCTACCGACTAGAAATTCCTGCTAAGCTCCAATTTGCTGCAACAGAGAACAAGAAGGGGCACAACAGTGTATTTGCAAGGAATGTGTGCCCAACCACCCTCCCTATCATTTCTTAAGCTCAAGGGAGTGCGGTACTTGGCTCTCAGGCCACCAACCGAGCATCTCAATGCACAATGGCCGAGAAGTCAAGTTTGCACAATTCAATGTCAATGAATGCACAAATAACACATAAGGGCCTTGACCTCCATCATGCATGATCAAGAGGGTCGGTGACCAAGAAATGCGGTACGTTTCATCACTTCAAGTATGAAACGTCCTTCGTTCCTCGTGTTTGGATTAACGTTCAATCCAAACACAATGCAATGCAACAACGTTCCGAACAACATGCAAACTACATGAGCATGTCAAGTTAGAGTCCTTAAGCATGAAAGCTAGTGAAGGATAAAACACAAAGGCTATATAATGCAATGCTCAATGGATCAAACCAGCCCCGAATTGACTTCAAGCATGCCAAAACAGTGGCCAAAATGCTCTGAAATGATGGCATGAAAGGCAAAATAATGATGCTCATGCAATGGCTCATCAACTAGGCATAAGGGTCAACTCTCAAACACAATCAAATAGTGACATGCATGAGGATATGGCAATGCTATATGCTCTAAAACAACACGTTAAATGATGTCATGGCAAGCAAACATCTTAAACAAAGCATGCTAGAGGCATCAAAATACAAGGCTAGTCAAGCCCATTACACTACAGTTATGCAATACATGAACCATATGGCCAAGACAACCCAAAATAGTCCTACAGCATGTCAAATCAAGGCCAAAAACATGTTGTAGTAGAGCCAACACATGCTAGGATAATGAGCTAAAACAACAAGCATGCAAGGCTAGTAAGTGAGATTTGCTCTATAAGTACAAGATGCAAACCACAAGTGGCCAAACCAGTTGAAAGCAGAGTTGTATTATGGCAAAATAATACCAAAAATACATTGAAATGGTAGCCCAAAGGCTTAGGCAAGATGGCATACATATTGGCCCATGTTTAAGGCATAAAGCACAACCCTCCAAAAGCATTGAAAGAGTGAAGCATGAGAGAGTATGACCACACTACATGCACTGAAATCATGTATCAAATGGCTAAATCATGCAAATAGCCCAAGCAATGCATGCTAGTGGACTCAAAACACAAAGCTAGTGAGCAAGTTTGCACTATGGCTATACAAAGCAAGGCATGCATGACCAAAAACACTTGAAATAGAGCTTAAGCATGGAAAAACGTGAGTAAAAGCTTGCTGGAGTGGAGCCAAAAATATGCTAGAATGATAGTCCAAAGCATGATGCATGTTAGGCTAATGAGTGGAATTGCACTACAAGTGCAAGGAGCATGCAAGAGGCAATCAAAACAACCCTAGACAGAGCTATATCATGGCAAAACAACACCAAAAACATGCTGAGATAGAACCAAAATAGGCTAGCATGATGGATTAAAGCATTGAGCATACAAGGCTAAATGACAAGATTACACTACAAGTACAAAAAGCATGCATGAGGTGATCAAACCAAGCCAAAACAGAGGTGTGCCATGCTGAAATAAGGCTAAGATATGCTAAGATGGAGCCTCAAGGTGGTAGAAAAACGTGCTAACTTGGTGAGCCATCAACACAAGCATACAAGAGAAGAGGAGGGGGGACAAGCCCCACCCATTTGGGGCCTCAAAACACACTTTCTACCACTGAAAATCCACTGGATTTCAGTGGCTAAAAGGCCAAGAGAAGGTGATCTCAAAGGCCTAAAGAGGTGGCCCAAAACAAGGCAAAATAAGGCACAAAAGGGGTAGACCACCCCCAACACCAATGAAGCCTCGAACAAACACTCTTAATACTTAAAAATGAAGCTTTTTACAGTAGAAAGTTAAGCCTAAAACATCATACAAATAGGGACAAAGACTTAAAAAAAACAAAGCTTTAAAAGGATTAGAGCCTTACCCTTGAAGACCAAGAGCAAGGCAACAACTCCAGTAACGTTTCTGAGCTAAAACCAGCTGAAAACAGTCAAATGCAACCTCCAAGAACCTCAGCTCAAGAATGAAGGTGTTTCACTAAGTGTTTGTGTGCAAAAGTGTGAAGAAATGGCACTTTAAAGCACAAACCAATACAAATATAGAGAGAGGGGGAGAAAACAAGAGAGATATAATATGTATAGCCCTAATGCAATTTTCTCAGCCTGAGACAAGAGGGAGGAGGCTCCCTTTTATAGAATTCCAAGCTTCAAACAAGCTAGAAGCTTGGTGCAATCCCTCCATACACATGTATTGAGGATTTTTTCTGTGCCCAACACTTGGCACATCTATCATGAAAAATATCTGCAGAAAATGCAGAAAAGGTGCGGACCAGTTGAAGTGGCCGACCGACCATTCCCACTAGTTGACCGACCAGAAAAGGTGGTCTGCAAGGACAAAAAATGGTCGGCAAGGGGGGAAAGGTGGTCTGCACAGAGAGAGGAAGATGTTGGCATGGCTGCCGACCACTTTAGGTGGTCCACAGACCACCCACCCTAGCTGGCCGACCAGAAAATTGGCTGGCAGGAAAAGTGGTCTACAGGGGAAGAAATTGGTCTACACCCCTGTTCCACTCTCCAGGCAAGGGATAAGAAGGTTTGGTTCAAAACCAAACCAAAAAGGAAGCAAGACAAGAGTCCGCAAGGTGAGGCACTCAGCCGGAAGCCTCGAAAACTAGTCTACGGGTGCAAAATGTGGTCTACGAGAGGGAAAGGTAGTCTACGACTACAAAAAGTGGTCTACAGACCTTTGTTTCCCTCTAGGCAAAGGCAACAAGGTATGGTCCAAAAACCAAGCCAAGAGGAGGAAGTTAAAAGGTCTCGAGACAAGGCACTCGGTCGAAGGTTCTGGAAACCAGAAACTAGCCTACAAGGGGGAAAAGTAGTCTATGACTACGAAAAGTGGCCTACAGGCCTCTCTCTCCCTCCAGGCAAGGGCAACAAGGCATGGTCTACAAACCAAGCCAAAACAAAAAGAGTTCAGAGGCTCGGAGGCAAGACACTCAGCCGAAAACTCTGAAAACTCGAAACAAGCACAAACATGTGCGATCATTGAGCGCTCAATCGATGATGTCTGAGTCTTAAGGTTGGTAAAAAATGGGGTGTTTATACCACCGTTTACCTCGCCTGTGCCCAGTCAGGCCCGATCATCTACTTCCATTCCAGACAGAGAGTACTCACCAGTTCCGGTAGTTCTCCAGGCAACATGGAAGACATACTTTGTCAACTCCAGTATACTATTGAGAACATGCAGCTAGATGCTGCTCGACAAGCTGAGACCATAGCTCGCCAAGCCGAGGTCATAGCCCACCAAGCGGAGGTAATAGAAAGGCTTCAACAGTAGTAGCCACAACCAGTAGTAGTCTCTGCGTCCCATACACCCCCAGTGGGAGTTCCAGCACCTGAGGTCACAATCAATGTCCAGGAAAATGCGAGCATTCAAGTGGATCCTATCCCACCTCAGACCTCCAAGGCACCGACTTACCCGACAGAGGCGCCATTTGAATTCGAGGTCGACCCTATTGCACTGAAAGTCAGCAAGCTTGAGAAGCTCTTTAAATGAGCGCAAGGTGTGAACTCGATCCCTGATATAGAGGACGGCTATACTGATTCGACAGTGACTTTGCTGGATAGATTCAAAATGCTGTATATAGACCGGTTTGATGGTTCCTAGGATCCTATGGTCCATCTGCAGTTATTCTCTAACATCCTGCGACCCATAGATCTCACCAGACTACAGAAACTGTTGCTTTTCAGCCAGACTCTATCGGGTATAGTGTCCATCTGGTATGCTAAGCTTGACGACTCTGTGAAGAGAAACTAGGCAGAAATGGCTGAGGCCTTCATAACGTAGTACTCCTACAACACTCAGATCGAGGTCACAACTCATGATCTCGAAACAACTTGCCAAGAGGCAAAGGAGGGCTTCTTCGATTTTGTGACTCGGTGGAGGGCAAAGTCCTCTATGATGACTGTCCGGCTAGCTGAAAAGGACCAGATCAGAATGGTCGTCCGTAATCTACAACCAAGACTATTACAGAAGATGATAGTCATACCTCTGTCTACTTTGGCTGACCTCCATGAAATAGGGGTGCAGATAGAGGATGCAATGAAGCAGGGTCTGATAGACCGTGAGAAAGAGCAGCCTAAGAGCGCTTTCATATGCAGTTCCAATGCCATTATGAGTAGTAGTGCAGCTACAAGGCCTCCTGATGTGGGTATGGTCACCACCACGCCGAAAACTGCCAATCCCTTTGTTAGTACATCCGATACAACCTCACAAACCTCGAAGCACCAATCCCGAGGCCAAAGGGTCTTCACCTCTTTATACATGCCCTTATCCAAAGCCTTAGGGGTCCTGATCAAAAAGGGGCACCTTAAGCCACTAGAACCTCGTCCCTTACCCGATTTTCTTCTCCCGAAACATAACCCGACCAAATACTGTGCTTTTCATCAGCAGCATGGTCACGACACCGACCTATGCTTCAAATTGCGTTATGAGATTCAAGATCTCATTGATAATAAGGTGATAGCGCCTCCTTAAAAGCCTAACATCACTATAAATCCCCTCCTACCACATAACCAGGTCCCTCCACCTCGGCAAGTAAACCTCCTCCATACACTGGCCGTCCCTTACGACCCCAGTATATACATCACCCCTGTCCACCTACCTAAGCTGGCGTTGTTCATCCCAGAGAGCACAGACTTGTGTATGATTGAATGCGTCCACATCCCAATCCAAACCTGTGGTGGTGACTGTGGTAAATGAAGGCAGGGTGTCCTTGGTGGAGAATGGGGATGTCAGTTTAGTGCCTGAGGGCTCCATGGATTTATTTGAGGAGGAATACAACCCATGTCGTTATATTGTGCCAACCAATCAGGCCAGACTATATGTGGAGTTGCCAATAGGAATGGAGGTTTGTGTAGTCCGGGAGGATGGCCCAAGCCAGGGATTAGATGACTTAGCCGACCTCGAGGAGGACATCAACAATCTGCAGTTCTACGATGAGCACGATCTGGGGAATGTATAGATTGATTGGCTTGATCTGAACGGGCCAGCAGATAACTCAGGGTGGCTTAGTGATGAACCTGATGTCGATGAGGGACTTCATCCAACGCTGGAAGAGCTAGAAGTAAGAACTGATATAAAGGCCGGAATGGCTGATGACAGAGGAAAAGTTACCGGAGAGCACCAGTATTAAGAATTCTGCTTAGGAATCGGGCATTGTTAGTACTATTAATACAGACCAAGAGGCCACATTGAAATGGTTTGAATAGGAAAGGGATGAGAATAGTCAGAAAGTTGGAAAAGCCAAAGGCCTTGTAGGGAATGACTGTGATGTCGAAATGGGAATACTTGCAACGGAACCGGACAATTGCCTATCGGTTGCTAGAGGAATATGGTGGGAAGATGATGATCTGCATCTTGCCCACCCTAATGAAGATTGGGGCCAAGACTTGCCAGACGACACTTGGTATTCTGAGGAAGTCGATCACATGACTAGGAGCGGGCGATACTTCAAGCCCCCACACCTGGACCAACCAGAAGCATCCAGAAAGGACAAAGAGGCTGAAAAACAGATGGAGAAACTGTTAGAGGAGGAGGCTATACTGAGGTAGTTAAAGAAGATCCACGCGGACATATCTATCTAGGGGTTTCTTATGGCCTCGCGCATGCATCGACAACCTGTCCTGTGAGCAATGGATAAGGCCAAGCTATCCATCGACACAACTCCAGAGCAACTAGTGGGTCTTGTCTTCTGGGGAGGTGTTTCACCATCTTTGACCTTTTCGGATAAGGAATTGCCACCCGAGGGCTCTAAGCATAACAAACCGCTATACATATCAGTTGAATGTAGAGAGAAGTGGATGCCGGTTATATTGGTTGATATTGGGTCTGCAATCAATGTTTGTCCATCACACGTGGCCTATGCTATTGGCTTGAAGCTGGTAGACTTTGTACCAATAGCCCAGGTGATCCGGGCTTACGATAACACAAGCATAGAGGTGATGGGAACAGTTCAGGTCAGAACACAGGTAGGACCGGCCCAACAGGATATCGAGTTTTATGTCTTGGATGTTCCGGTTACCTTCTACTTGTTACTTGGGTGACCCTGGCTGCACTAAGTAAAAGTTGTTTCTTCCACCTTGCATCAGATGCTGAAGTATTATCTTGGAAAAGAGGGGGCCATTGTTTTTGAAAATTCATCTATACATCCTCCCCCGGTGGTCACTACACTAGTACTAGAGATTGTACACGGCGACGAGGATGTTTTCTTGTCCAGTTTTACCTTGGCTGAGGCCTGGATGGTACAAGATATCTTAGCTATTAATGAGGGGTTGTACGTTAATGCTTAATCAGTCTACCTCATGAACAAGCTACAACATATACCCAGGATAGGATTAGGAAAGAGCGGTCAGAAGGGCGTTACTACACTGGCCAAAGTGCTGCATAACCCTCATGCCTTTGGCTTGGGCTACATGCCTACCAAAGAGGACTGGGTGAGAAAAGAGAAAGAAATGGCAGGAAGAGCCAAAGCTAAGCAAAGTGGGAAGCACTATAAGCTTGTACATAGACCAATTCGGGGAACTCTGAATGGCCGCTTTGTCCTGGAGGGGAAAGACTTCCCATTTTGCGCCTTTCTTGAGCCATGGTTGAACTCTGAGAAGCAGCGTCTGCCCGGCTTTGAGATTTTCTTTGACCTACAGTTGCAAGAGGATGAAGTCATAGAGGAACAGATTGACCTACCTGCTGAGGCAGAATAGAGTACAGAGGGTGAGTCCAACAACAGTGAACCTGAGATAGGAGCAGCACTGGCTTGTCTCCTTTCGAATCCTTAGATCAAACTGGAGAGCTCGGGAGATGCCTTCACCATTTCCATGATCGGAGACCAATCAAGTGTGGACCTTTCCGGTAGTATTCTGGATGCATCTAACGCACCCTCTCTCATTTGGCAGCTAGAGGAGGGCTTTTTGTCCAGCAGTTCTGAATCAAGTAGTGAGTTGGAATCTGATTCCACAGTCTGTGGAGTCGGAATCAGATTCCAGTTCTTCTGAGTCAGAGTCCAGTATTCCTGGGGTTGATGACCCAGATGCCGTAGTTTTGTCCAGGTCATCTTTTTCCTTTTCTTTTGAATCGGTTGTAATCGAGGAATTGGATGAGTTGGAGGCTCTAAATGAGAAAGATACCACTGCTATTTCTGAGTAATTCTCTGTGCCACTTGTGTATTGCATTGATCATGATTTTCAAAATTTGATAAAAACGACGAGGAAGGAATTCCTTCGGTTTTGAAACATTTGATTGATTGAGAGGAAGAGAGGTTTGTAAAACCCCTTGTTGATGAAATCACTCCAATTAATGTGGATACTGAGAAGGATCCGCGTCTAGTCCAGATCGGGTCCACGTTGTTTTCGGAGGAACACGAGCGCTTAGTCGCTTTATTAAAAGATTTCAAAGATGTTTTCGCGTTGTCCTACGAAGACATGCCTGGAATCGATCCTGAGATTGTACAGCATCGGATCCCTTTTGACCTTGAGGCCCGACTCGTCAAGCAGAAGCTTCGGAGAATACGCTCGGATTGGGCTTTGAAAATCAAAGAGGTGGTCACCAAGCAGTTAGATACAGGGTTTTTGCTAGAATTTGAGTATCTGACTTGGTTGGCCAACATTGTTTCGTGCTGAAGAAAGATGGCAGAATTCAGGGGTGTGTAGATTTCAGAGATCTGAACAAAGCTAGTCCAAAGGACGACTTTCCTCTACCGCACATCGATGAATTGGTGGACTTCACTGCAGGCCATGAGTTGCTCTCCTTTATGGATTGGTTTTTTGGGTACAAACATATTTTGATGGCACCCAAGGATAGGGAGAAAACTGCTTTCACTACGCCGTGGGGAACCTACTGCTATAGGGTGATGCCATTCGGTCTAAAAAATGCTAGGGATACATATCAATGAGTTGCAACCATGATCTTGCATGATATGATCCACAAAGGGGTTGAGCTATACGTGGGCAACATGATTGTCAAGTCCAAGGAAAGAGATGGCCACTACACTGCCTTGAAGAAAATTTTCCAACAGATCAGGGAGTATCAGTTGAAGCTGAATCCACAGACATGCACTTTTGGTGTCATAGCAAGGAAAATGCTAGGTTTCTTGATCACATAGAGGGGCAGTCAGGTTAATCCTTCCAAAATCAAGGCCATCTTAGAAATGCTAGCACCGAGGACTAAAAAGGAGGTGCGAGACTTTCTGGGTAAAGTGTAATTCATAAGATGGTTTATTGCAAAATTAACCTTGGCTTGTGAACCACTATTTGGTCTCCTGAAGAAAGGAAATAAATTCCAATGGAATGACCGATGTCAGTTTGCTTTTGAGCAGATCAAGCAATATCTTTAGAACCCGCACGTGTTGTCACTGCCAGAGCTAGGGAAGCCGTTGATTTTGTATCTGTTAGTAACTGACACGACAATGGGCTGCATGCTTACGCAGGAATCTGAGGATAGAGTGGAGAAAGCCATCTATTACCTGAGCAAGAAGATGCTGGAATATGAGACCTGTTACACTCCACTGGAAAAGGCTTTCTTAGCCTTGGTATAGGCTACCAGGAAGTTGAGGCACTACCTGTTATCTCACTCTGTATTTCTGGTTTCGAGATTAGATCCCATCAAATATCTCTTCGAGAAACCAGCGCTTACGGGTAGGCTAGCCCGTTGGTTGCTTCTTCTCTCTGAATTTGATCTGAAATATGTGACGCGCAAGTCTGTCACGGGGAGAGCGGTAGCTGAGTTCCTGGCAGATCACCCAGTGGAAGGGGATGAAGCAGTAAAGTATTTGTTCACAGATGAAGCCATTTTACAGGTCGAAGAAGAGATTTGGACCATGTACTATGATGGATCGTCTAATCAGTACGGTTATGGGATAGGGATATTGCTGATAGCACTTGACAATTGCCATATACCTTTAGCCTTCAAACTCTAGTTCAAGGTATCTAATAATGAAGCAGAACACGAGGCATGTATCGATGGATTGGAAGCCACCCTGGAACTAGGGGCGAAACGGTTAGACGTCATTGGGGACTCGAACCTGGTTGTGTCTCAAGCAAAAAGAGACTGAAAGGTTAAGGAAGACAGGATAAAAATCTATCACCAAACCCTAGATGTTTTGATTCCTAGGTTTGAGAAGCTAACCTTCACGTATCTATTAAGAGAGAAGAACAGGTTTACTGACGCTTTATCAACTTTATCTTCTATGATAGACATCCCTTTCGGAGTCCGGATGCGTCCAATCATTATTGAATAGAGGTATGTGCCGGCCTACGAGTTGATTGCCATAATAGATGAAGTGCAAGATCAGAACCCCTGGTATCATGATATCTAGAACTTCTTAGAAAAGGAGGCTTATCCACCAGGGGCAAATGCCAAAGATAAAAGGGAAATACGGCGAATGGATGCTCATTTTATCATCTACGGGGTAAATTGTATTAACGGGGTCATCTAGGAATGCATAAGTTGTGCATCGATGCAGAAGAGTCGAAGTGCCTAATGGAGGCCATCCACAAAGGGGAGTGCGGATCGCACATGAGCGGAGTAATGCTAGCCCGGAAGATTCTCAAGCAGGGTTACTACTAATCAACCATGGAGGAGGATTGTATTGGTTTTGTTCGGCGATGCCACAAACGCCAAATTCATGCAAATCGCATGAACATTCTGCCATCGAAGTTGTACAACGTGACTTCACTGTGGCCATTTTCAATCTGGGGAATTGATGTTATTGGGGTAGTTACGCCGAAAGGCTCAAATGGGCATGAGTATGTCCTGGTGGCAATAGACTATTTTACAAAGTGGGTCGAGGCCCAATCCTATGCAGTGCTGAAAGCGTTGTTTGTAGCCAAGTTCATCAGGAATAACATTATTTGTCCCGAATGAGATCATTTCAAACAATGGCTCCCATTTTAAGAGAGAAGTGATTAACTTGTTGGAGAAATACAACGTGGCTTTTCATAAGTCATCCATATATCGGCCACAAACGAACGGAGCTGTTGAGGCCACCAACAAGAACATCAAACACATTTTGCAGAAAATGATTGAGACTTACAGGGACTGGCCAAACAAAGTGACATCTGCCCTTTGGGCCTACAGAACATCAATTCGGACATCTACTGGGGCAACTCTATATTCTCTAGTTTATGGGATGGAAGCTATTTTGCCGATTGAAATAGAGGTTCCGTCACTGCAGGTTATGGTTGAGTGCCAGATAGCAGAAGCAGATTGGCAGCAGAGCAGGTTCGAGGAACTGATGCTGTTTGATGAGAGGAGGTTGAAAACACTGTACCATGTCCAAGGATATCAACGTAGGATTGCCAGGGCTTTCAACAAGAAAGTTAAGTCCTGGAATATTAAGGAAGGGGATTTGGTGCTCAAAGACAACCGAGCTCCCATCCATGACCCTAAGGGCAAGTTCAGACCCAATTGGATTGGCCCTTATATCATCAAGTCAATCTGGTCGGGTGGAGCCGTCATTCTTATGGACCTAGATGGCCTCGAATTCTCCCAACCAATCAGCATGGAGAAGTTGAAAAAATACTACTCTTGAGTGGCTTGCTAGGTCGAACACCCGGAAGGGTGACCTAGGCAAAAGTTAGAGCACAAAAAATTAGAAAAAAGAAAAAACTAAGCTCGCAAAGTTGAAAACCCAGAAAGGGCGGCCTTGGCAAAAGTTAGAGCGCAAAAGGAGAGTGTTAACACCTGAGTGAACCCGAACCAAACGACATAAGGCTTGATTCCCATCTTCGGGATACGTAGGTAACTTCATTCTGAGGCTCAGCCATAAACACCTTTAAACTCAACTGTCCTGTCCTGTCCTGTCCATGAGATTGTTCAGGTGATCTTTGTCTTTTCTATATCCAAGGGTTCGGTTGTGATCTTCACTATGAGAGCTGGTTACAATACAGTGCAGTACTATTCAGCCAAGGGGTAATTTTCCATTTGTTGGATTCGGGGTTGTACATCTCGAGGATAGATTCCATGTGTGTCAAGTTGTGATCCTTATCGAAAATGGTTTTGAAAAGTTTTAATAAAAGTTGATTTTGTTCAAATTAATCTTTTTACAACTTAGACCATTTTTGGACCAAGAGGAAAATTTTCAGTGCCCACAACTTTAATTTCATTGATTTCAATACAAAGTTCTCTAACTCTTGATACAAATCAAAGTTGCTTTTTATTGCATTCAAAAGAAAACTTGAAAGTACAGATCAAAGCAACACACTTGGGGACATAGATGAGTCAGAGGTTCCTGCGTTCCCTCCCAGAGCTTGTGGAAGCTTCAGATGCTAAAGTAGGCCCAATTTACACTTCATCTTCAAGCCAAGCTATGCATTCGCCAGATAAGGCGTAGTTGAAATTGGGAGCGGGAGCCAGAAGTTCTCTTGTCCTCCATGCAATGGGATATCGAGCTAGTTATGAACCTTGGATTGGAAATGAAGCCGGGTACTCTACTCCTTCTTTTGGGTAAATCTGGTCCTATACGAACTGACGCCTGAACCAGAATGGGAAATAAAAGATGCAGTGTGTCAAGCCACAATCAACTGAATGCCAGGTTGCCAAGACATGTTGTAACTCATCTCGGGCAGATCAAACCAGGGGCAACACCAAGCAATGTCGACAGCAGACTTGTGGCACATTCAATGGCACCACCATCCCTCATTCGGGAAATCAACTAGCTGTTGGCGAAAGAAATGGCCTCGTGCTGAATGTGTAGGGCAAGAGTCTACTACCTTCAACCTGTCCATGAGCCATATCTGGAGAGGGAGGAAAAATAACAGAGATTAAAGAATAGAGAGGTGTATGTGGAGAGAAAAGCGAGAAAGAGATTTGAGAGAAAAACACAGCATAAGTGCCGAGTGATGTAAGAAACACATATGTGAAGGGTGGGAAACGTTACCTGCAAAAGTAGTGGACTTCCTGCGAACTTGTTTGTCTCTCGTCGGTGAAAGGCATCCAAGCCTATCAAAATCTTTGCCAGTGCTAAGCCAATGCATCTTTTGCCCTCTTTCAAGCCTTGGGCCACTTCGACCAGTTGGATGCTAGACCCTTTGAGACCAGGGGCAAGTAGAAAGTGTGCCAACGTACACAAAAAAAGGGCATGTTGCCGAAAACTCTGCGAAAGACAGTCGAGACGGTCGCTGCGGTCATCGGCATCAGAAAATCGATGAACCAAACTGGAGATATCCAGCTCTCCGTTGTGAACCAATGATCGAGCCTCATGCAGGGTAAGCCCGCACGTCCGTCCTAAAGCTTGGGTGTGGCCGAAACGGGACTGGGTCTAGATTTCCTCATCACGTCGGGATTCCATCAGAACTTGGAATTCTTCAATTATTTGGCACATCTTTTGCCTCCCAAAGCTGAAAACATGTGTAACTGGGTTCCAACACCTAGCCGCAGCATGTAGGAACAGAAAACACAGTGGAGAACGACTTAGCGGGAATAGTGCATTTATTCCGAAACCCAAAATTTACTTTTTTTCGAGCCATCTAGGGCCGCTATCCATTCTCGAAGTTTGTTCACAGATAATATTTCCATTTCGAGAGCAAACTATCAAGAACTTATGTGTCTGCTAGGAAAGCAGCATGAGAGTCTTATTTATAGAGTTTAGGAAGCAGCTGAGCATGATACTTGGATAGCACTGACCGACATCACACCAATGGTCGGCCGTGCATCAATGATGGCCGATCGTGCATCAGTGAGGCCCGGCCAGGTCTCAGTGCTGGTCCAGTGCAAGTCTGTTGCAGTGAAGCCTGGCCTTTGTATGGATGAATGGCAATTGTACTTCTGGATCTTGTTTTTCCTATATTAGGTGTTTGTCAGCTTTTTTGAGTTATTTTCATTTTATTTTCTGTTATCGAGTTGTATTTTATGTTTTGATTGATTGTAAGTTACTATCCGGTTCATGAATCAATCCAAGAGTAAGGCATTTACTATTCCAAAGATTGCAAGAGCAAAGGTAATGTAAAGATCATGATGGGCAAAGGAGCCATTCAACAAAACTTGCCTTTCATATCTATTCGGCCCAACTCCAATCGTTGTTTTGTACAACCAAAATAAGAAAGCTTTTGAACAATAAAAAAGGACAATTTGAAGATAGTTTTATAAACTACCTAACAAAACAAAAACAAAAGCGAAGTAAAGCAAAATCAACATTGCCATCAACAGCCCATCCTCGTTCTCTTTGTCTACGGCTGTGGAGGAGGCGCATCGTTGTCATCACTAGAGCTATCCGACTACAGGTCCATCTCCTCTCCCTTATCCTCTGGGGTTGTAGACCCATCAAAAACTCCTCGAAAGGCGAGCGCTACCGCACTCGGCCTCTCCCCCTATCAGCGTCTCCTCGGCCTCTCACTGGGCCTCGTCTCCGCCGACTGGCTGTGGAAGGTCCTGCAGGCACTGCTGGCGTCAGCTCAAGCTGAAAAGAATACCAAATATCAAATAGAGTGACTTGGAATGTACAATACGGTAATGACAGTAAGCTATACACAGAATGTACCTCAATCCCGTGGGTGATTAAGGCAATCTGCCTCCTTCGTACCATGATAAGTAGTCTGTCAATCATTCGAAGGAGCTCGTCACCATAAGCTCGAGGAATCTGCAAAACAAAGAAAATTGAGAAAGACAGATAGAAGTAACTGAACAGTAAATAGTGATAGTTGAGAATAAGCTAAAGTGCAACATGGACTAGCATAAAAAGAAAGTTTTCCTACTCGATGCCAGGGGCAAATACAAGTCAGTGGTCTCTCTCCTCAATGGGCTCGAGCGAGATCTGCTCAATCACTCCATCTGGACTCATGTACATAATCTCGGTAGGGACCACAAACAATCTAGGAATGGGGGCGGTGGTAGGTGCACCTCCAGTAGGCGCATCACCAGCTCCAGCAGTAGGGGCAGCAGCACCTGTTGGTATAACACGAGCTACGCCTGGGGTAAGAAGAGCCATCACCCGAGTGTGCAAGAAAATCATGAAGTCACCGGGCTCATGGTGGCGATCGTCATCCTCATCTATCATCAGAAGGTCCAGGTCGGGACTATCCTGTAAATCATCTACAACCCTCATGCTGGCAGAGAGGGATGTGGAACATCAGGGCCAGCACGCCCCAAGTCTGGTGGATGAATCTCTCCCCCAGGTAGTATGCTCAACCAAAAGGGCCCTCAAACAGGATCCTCAGCGTGGAAGCATGCCAAGCAGCGGTATAGGTCATCCTCGACATGTGGGGAATGCCTGTCCAAGGGTACCAATCGACCTGAGAAAATCAGTGTAGTGTCAGAATGGCAGTACAATGTCAAAATCAATGTAGTGTTAGAATGGCAGTGCAGTGTCAGACTCAATGCAGTGTGGTGAGAGATTGTCAGTGTAGTGTCGAAGTCAGTGCAATGTGAGAATGGTAATGGGATACAGTGCGACTATATAACAGTATAAGAAATGGTGCAATACATGATCCGCTGTGATAGTGTCAAAGAAACGGCAAAAATATGGAAAGTTGCGATCCACAAGGCGACGCCACTCAAATCGTGAGTTGTAGTACCAAGAGCGCAGTACGGACAACTCAATCGGCCTCACTGGAACCGAAGCCAATGAAGTAAAGTAGGTGCAGACCCAAAGCTGCAAATCAAAGACAGATAGATGGCATGAGAAAATAGATCAAATGAATGCGAAATGCAATAGTGAATAAGATATAAAGTGCATCAGAAAGGTGAATGCAAGATGTACCTCCCAAACCCTCCAATAGCCGCCAAGTGAATCATCCTTGCGGCAAGAAACAGAGCTTATATAATAGTACATGGTGGCTAAAATTGTGCCACCCCAATCGTAATCCACTATCTGAGGAAGATGTACCAGTGCCTCGAGGATGTTCAATCCTACGGTATTCTCCCTGTTTGCGAGCAGGGTAGTACTGAGGAGATATGTCAGAAAGCCACGAGTGTACTGAGCAACCTTATCTGCAGTAGCCGGTTGTGTACCAGAGAAATGGTCATAAAACCAGCTGTAACGCACCATCCCATGGCTAGTGGTGTTCGGAATCGCTTCGAGAAGCTGGAGCTATGCATCTCTCCACTCAGTCATATCTGGATAAAAAGGAACTGAGCCGCCGACCCCAACCTGCAGACCGGTCAACATTGAGAAATCATATGGGGTCAGTGTCAGCTCCCCGGTAGAAGAGAAGTAAAATGAGTTGGTGCTGTCCCACCATCTCTCTACTAGGGCCCCGTAAAGCAAAGACTCAGCCCTCATCTCTATGAGTCTGGAACAAAAAGGGCCGAAGCCGACAGCATCCAACAAAGTGCAGACCTTCGTAGGAAGCTGCTTGTACCAATGCCGGGGGCCAGAGATAGAGCCGTAGCCGCCTACCCTCCTGGCGATCACCTATAAAATGAAAGTTTTATCAGTGTATGTGCAGCATGGTTAAGTGATTTGTTCATTAAGTTCAACGTTTCAACATGTGTGTAAAGTAAAATACAAAGTAAAATGGGGGAGGAGTTGTGTACCGTAGAAGTGTCGGCAGAGAGATACTCCATGGGCTCTCGCAGCAAGGTATCCTCATCTGGCCCGGAAATGAAACCCTCGAATCTTAGGATACCGCCGGGAGGTGGCACGTGTGTGCGTGGTCGGTATGTGGCCGCATCATAAGGCCTCTCGGCAAGAGGGAGTAATGCAGCACTTCCTCCGCCTCCACGTCTGCACCGAGGATGGCACCAACATCTACGACAGGTTCTGGAAGGGGGACTTCGTCACTGGCCATGGAAAATTGAAGAAAAGTGAAGGGGATGAGTGAAAATGGGTGAAATCCTAAATTTTAAACCCTAAGAGAGGGAGAAAATGGAGAAATTGTGGAAAATTAAAAGGGAATGAGAAAGTTTGGGCAAAAGTGAGAAAGTGAGGAAAAAAACCAAGAGGAAACTAAAACTTCAACCAAAACGATTTTTAATCGGTTCAAAAGTTGGGTAATCATGAGGGTTTTCAAGAAAATTTTTGCAAGAATTGTTGGGTAATTCGAGGGGAGTGAAAATCTAGAGAGAGAGGGGCTTTAGAGAAGGAGTGGGATGTTTTTCGACCTAGGATATGGTCCGAATGAGGTTTTTTTTTATGTTATAAGTAGCCCCGGGTTCGGCTTGTACCGAACTGCCCTTTGCCACTGCCGAAGCCTGGTCATGCATCATCGAGGCCAAACCGGCCTTTGGTGATTTCAGTTTTGTTTCTACTGCTTTTCTTTAGGTTTGGCAATTTGTTTTGTTTGTATGTATTGTTGGTCGCTATTATTTTAATTTTGTGTTATAATTGTAGGTTTTAATTTTCGATTAATTTTGAGTTTTGTGAGAATAAAGAAATGAATAAAGAAAAGAAAAAAGAAAAGAAGAAAAGAAAAAGTGAAAGAGAAAGGAAAAGAGAGCTAGAATGGCAAAAGAAAAGGAGGAAAATTTGGAGCATCTTAATGCATTTCAACCTCAACAAATGTCGAGCCTGCATTCCAGATGTACCTACTCGAGCCACACCATTTCCTTATCTCAGCCCCAAGATTGTCAGAGTGGCAATTAAAATAGCAGGTTTTCCCCCTTGTCGGTATGAACAACATGTATCCTTTTAAGTTGAACATGTTGTAAAGTCTGCTGAGAGGTAAGGCAGAGGCATCGAAGTACGTATGTGATTCCCTTCCTCCCCTTAACTTTTGCAAAAAAAGTGCTCCTGTCTCATGCATAGAACATGCTTATTGCTTTCACTCTTGAATCATGCATTTGCTCTCGAATTATATATAGAATATGCAATTCCTATTTGTTACATATGCATAGAATATGCACTTCTTCACATTTGCATAGAACATGCATTTCTCCATTTGAGCATGGAACATGCTTCCAACTATCATGCATAGAACACATTGTCACTATGTTTGCATAGAACATACGTTTTGTACTATTGCCTTGAATATGTATTCTAATGTTGCATAGAACATGCTCCGGTTCTCGTTGCATAGAATATGCTTCCGTTTTGTTTCTCGCATGTTTTGCATAAAACATGTCTCTAACATTTTGGTCTCGGTTATTTGTCTTACATAGAACGTGTATGCTTATTGTATTGTATCTATTAAGTTTCTTTCTTATGCAGGCACGATATTGTATATGCGGTTCATTCAAAGTTGGTCCAACCAAGCGAGTTTGTATGTACATTCAAAGCCGGTGCGACCAGACGATATTGTATGTATAGTTCATTCAGAAGAATTCCAGGTGAGATCATTCTTGTTCCTCGAACACCTTGTTTTGGTTAAAAGCATTTGGGTGTGCCTCGGTGTTTACACCACTCCCTTCGGTTAGAGACATTTGGGCGCGTCCTGGTGTTCTCGTTGCCTATTTCCCTCTCGCGTGCGACACATTAGGACGCCTTCAGTTAGAGACATTTAGGCGAGTCCCGGTGTTCTCGTTGCCTATTCTCCTCTCGCGTACGACGCGTTAGGACACCTTAGGTTAGAGACATTTGGGCGCGTCTCGGTGTTCTCGTTGCCTATTCTCTCTTGCGTGCAACGCGTTAGGACGCCTTCGGTTAGAGACATTTGGGCATGTCCCCATGTTCTCATTGCCTTTTCTCGTCTCGCGTGCAACGCGTTAAGACATTTTCGGTTAGAGGCATTTGGGCGCATCTCGGTGTTCTTGTTTCGTATTCTCCTCTTGCGTGTGACGCGTTAAGACGCTTTCGGTTAGAGACATTTGGGCATGTCTCGGTGTTCTCGTTGCCTCTTCTCCTCTCACGTGCGACGCGTTAGGACACTTTCGGTTAGAGACATTTGGGTGCGTCCCGGTGTTCTCATTGCATTTTCTCCTCTCGCGTGCGATGCAATAGGATGTCTTCAGTTAGAGACATTTGGGCGGGTCCCAGTGTTCTCGTTGCCTTTTCTTCTCTCGCATACGACGCGTTAGGACGTCTTCGGTTACAGACATTTGGGCGGGTCCCGGTGTTCTCGTTGCCTTTTCTCCTCTCGCGTATGACGCATTAGGACGTCTTTAGTTAGAGACATTTGGGCTCGTCCCGGTGTTCTAGTTGCCTTTTCTCCTCTCGCGTGCAACGCGTTAGGACGTCTTCGGTTAGAGACATTTGGGCGCGTCCCGATGTTCTCGTTGCCCTCTAACATTTTGGTCTCGGTTATTTGTCTTACATAGAACGTGTATGCTTATTGTATTATATCTATTAAGTTTCTTTCTTATGCAGGCACAATATTGTATGTGCGGTTCATTCAAAGTTGGTCCAACCAAGCGAGTTTGTATGTACATTCAAAGCTGGTGCGACCAGACGATATTGTATGTATAGTTCATTCAGAAGAATTCCAGGTGAGATCATTGTTGTTCCTCGAACACCTTGTTTTGGTTAAAAGCATTTGGGTGTGCCTCGGTGTTTACACCACTCCCTTCGGTTAGAGACATTTGGGCGCGTCCTCGTGTTCTCGTTGCCTATTTCCCTCTCGCGTGCGACGCATTAGGACGCCTTCAGTTAGAGACATTTAGGCGAGTCCCGGTGTTCTCGTTGCCTATTCTCCTCTCGCGTACGACGCATTAGGACACCTTCGGTTAGAGACATTTGGGCGCGTCTCGGTGTTCTCATTGCCTATTCTCTCTTGCGTGCAACGCGTTAGGACGCCTTCGGTTAGAGACATTTGGGCATGTCCCCATGTTCTCGTTGCCTTTTCTCATCTCGCGTGTAACGCGTCAAGACGTTTTCGGTTAGAGACATTTGGGCGCATCTCGGTGTTCTTGTTTCGTATTCTCCTCTTGCGTGTGACGCGTTAGGACGCTTTCGGTTAGAGACATTTGGGCATGTCTCGGTGTTCTCGTTGCCTCTTCTCCTCTCACGTGCGACGCGTTAGGACGCTTTCGGTTAGAGACATTTGGGTGCGTCCCGGTGTTCTCATTGCATTTTCTCCTCTCTGTGCGACGCGTTAGGATGCTTTGGTTTAGAAACATTTGGGTGTGTCCCAGTGTTCACACCATCTCTCCTTTCCTTTCGCGTGCAATGCGTTGGAATCTTATTTGACGCCTCGAATGCATCTGTGATTTGTGCTATTCTTTGTCTTTCCTGCGTGAAGCGTAGTTAAGTTTACATAATTTTCTTACATCATTTTTGCATGAAATGTGGTTTGGTTTGTGATTCTCACGCGTGGCGTGTTTACTTACTTTTGTTTATGTTTGAGATTATTGTACCTTATGTCGCATTTCTTTGCATAATATTTGCATCTAAATGTTTCATTACAGCCTCATTGTATGATCATAAGTTATGTTTTTGCATCGTACATATCATTTGCATCTTGCCCCAGAACTACATTGGTTTGATTCCATGGAAAGGGATACGTAGGCAGCCTGCGGGCGCGACCATTTTTAGTTCATGTCTTGCTTTCTTGTCCAAGTCTTGCGGCTTTGTCAAATTGGGTCATCTTCAAGCTTTGACATTCACTCTCGTCATTTCATGACTTCTGAGTTCTGTCAAAGAGGGGCAACTGTAGACACCCCACTTTTGACTGCCCGTGAGACCTGGACGCTCAGTTTGGTGCACTCAATGATGAAAGTTGAATTATGAATTCGCAGCGATTTGGAATCAATCAGGCTCTCGAAATAACCTTAAATCTCCAACATTTACTTTGTTTGTACCAGTGGGCTTTATTTTTGGACCTTTTCCCTCCATGAGCTGAGTTTGAGCCAAAAAACAGGGGAGGCCATCAAAGCTCGACCGTGCATTAGTGATGGCCGGCCGTGCTTATGAATGGCCGTCGGTCTTCGATGGCGATAAACACTATTTTGGGCGGGAGGCCGCCAGTTGTCCATTTTTGAAGATATTTGTCACATTTTCAGCTCAAATTCTATAAAACCAAGGCTCTGGGATTGTTTTAAGGGTTAAACAAAATATCTAGAAGAGAGATATATACCTTGAGAGCTTTGACTCCTCATTCTTCCATTGCAAGGCATCGTTTGAGCTAACCTAGTTTGCTTACACCATCACTGCACACCATACACAGCCTTGTTTGATCATCCTAAGGCCTTGATTGATCTTGAGGAAGTGTAATTCAAGCTTGAGAGTGCATTGAATTTGAGTTTGAAACTCTAAAAGCAAGCTAGCTTCTAGAAAGGTATAAGCTTGTTTTCTCTGTCCTTGCTTACATTTTTGTTCTCTACACCATCATTCTTGCTGTTTTGGTTGTTTTTGAGCTCATTTGAGGTGTTGGAGTTAAGTTGGAAGGGTTACCAAAAGGGTACACCTTTATTTCATAACCTAAACTCTTCTCCTTTTCACCCTCTTTCCTTGGTATTCATACTATTTTTCGGAGTTTTGAAAGGCTAAAATATGTGGTTTTGAGGTCCAAAAAGTGGAGGGGTTAGCCACCTCTCGTTAGGCTTGCTTACTAGCTTTAATTCTCTCATATTTTGCTTGTTTTTTTTTTGTGCTTTAGTAGTGTACTTTCAACATTGTTTTTAGCCTTTTAGGGGCTGTTTTGGAGTTGTCATGGTCTTCAAATTGTTCCATGCTTTGGTTAGTTCATGTGTTGTCTCATAAATTGCATGCATGGCTTATATTGTATTGTTTTAAGCTTTCCTTTGCTCTATTTGCTTGTTGAGAGTCTCACCCTAAATAATCAATCAACCATCTATCATTTTATATTCGAGAATGATTTCAACCAATCGAGGTTGCTTGAAACATGTAAGAATGGCCTACACTTAATGGCTTAATCTCTTAGGGGTTTCATTGTCAACGGTGTAGCCTTTCTCTCATGTTTCAGAGAGACCTCTCGTTTGACGTTACTTTTTGTTTAGAGGACTCTTAACATTACATTTGGACAAATGGACTAATGAATAACAAGGCTTAATAAAATTGGTTTAAAATTTGGTTCAACACAATTAAAGAAAATGGCTTGAAAAGCTTGAACTTGGCCAGACGTTATGGCAAGCTTCTTATGTCAAGTGCCATAATGCATCAATTCATGGTGTTTTTGATGTCCTTGATGTGTCTCAACTTCCCTTCTTTGAGTTGATTTCATGACCAAAAGGGAGGCGTGGTCCATTTGCATTACATTCATTGATTTTGGTCCAAAATGACATCCAAGATCATCAAGCGATCATATCACTCATTGATGGTTTTAGAGTCAATCCCAAACTTCTCTTGAGGCATTGGAGGACAAATAGAGCTTGAAAATGCTCTATCTATACTGATTTCAACTCAGAGCACAAAAACAGAGTTTGCACCAAATCAATGCATGGCCGACCCTCTGTGGGCTCGGCCGGCCATCAGTAATGCACGGTCAGCCCTTAGTGTGTGGCTAGCAGTGCAGTTTTGCAGAAACAGAGGTAGTCTGGGGCAGACAGAGCAGCTTTCAGGCAATGCGCATGCAACCTCCATCCATCTTCCTTGGTGCTCACATCGAATGCGTTTGATTGCTTTAATCGATTCATTAGTATAATGAATTATGTTGTAAGATTTGCTTAGTTAATTAGTGGTAACTAATTCATGCAAACGTTGTAATTATTTAAGTAGAATAGTTAGTTAATTAGTTTACGTTGTAATTAATTAGCTAATTGCTTTGTAATTAATTAGTTGAAGTGTGTAGCTAATTAATTCGTTTTGTAATATTTAATTAGCTTAGAATAGCTAGCTAAATATCATGTTGTAATAATTAGTTAACTAGAATAGTTAATTAGTTTTGGTTTGTAGTAGTGAAATTAATTAGCTTAGCTAGTTAGGTTATTCATTCGGACCCTTCTTCGTGAGGGCGCAATGTTGTAATAAGTGTGTGTGCATGTGTGTATATTTTCCAACCCCACATCTTTCTTCCTTTTATTTAATTGCTTTTGATGGTTAGATTAGGGTCATGTTTTGATTAGCATATTGCATGCTTGCATCCATTCATTTGTCTTGCATGCACCGAGGCTCGGTGCATCATTCAAACTGCATTGTAATTTCAATACTTCTTTGAATATGTGTTGATCGCATGTTGTTCAAATTGCTTCATATGCCATATTAGTAGCTGAGCCTATTAATTGCATTACTGCATGTGTTGCATTAGATATCTTAACATAGTTAGGATCATGCATCTTTTTAACTAGTTTTTATTTTGGCTTGGAGTACTTAGTAAGTTTTTGCGCTTTAGCATACTTGCATGAGTGTGATTGCCATATTGCCATGTTTAGCATGCTTGCCATGAGCCTATATGCTTACTTGCTAAACTGCATGAATGCTTGTGGATGAGAGCTTGTTGTTTGAATTGGAAATGAATGTGCATTTTAAGCCCACTTTGTTGTAGCAAATCCTATTTTAAGCCTACTTGAGGGTGACAAATTCAAACAATTTTCACAAACAAAACATGAGTTGAATTGTTCCAAGTCTTGCGACTAGTCTATACTTGCTTGTGTGCGTCACATAATAAAGCTAGTTTAATAATCGGAACAAGAGCACATAATGTTTATAAAAGAACATATCATGATTAGTAAAGGCCGATCTTTGATCGGGCGAGCGGTGGTGCTCATTTCAGGACCTTCCCCTTTTGTACCTAAGTTCCCGAGCCAAGGTAACTTTGGTGATGACGGACACGTAGCCTTTGGCACAAATCAGGGTTTCCTAAATTTCCCCAAAATAAAATATTTAGGTGGCGGCTCTGTATCTGGCAACGCAATCCAATTTTGGCACTTTTGATTCAAAATCGATTTTCAAAAAAGGTTTGTCGGATTTGGACTCTTTGGTGATTATCAGTTTCACATTACACTTTGTGAGATTAGATTCAGAACCGCGAGAGTCCGAACTGTGAGGCCTTCTTTTCTAACCCTTTTTGAAAGGCGAGGCGAGGAAAAAGGCGAGTCCACACCGTTGCCCTTTGCAGTCACGAACCCTAGCCTTTGTACCGCTGTTGCCTTCTTTCATCAATCATGAAAGAGAGAGGCGAATGATGACCCACAGTCCCGATCTCGATTACGACGGGAGAGAGATAGAGACAGAGAAGGTAGGGCTAAGGCTAGGGTAATGTGGTGGTGATAGTGGTGGTGGTTGGAGATGGGTTGAGGGGTGGTGGTACGGTAGAAGAGGGAGAAAGTGAGGTTGAGAAAAGAAAGATGGTGGCTAGAATGGATTGGGGATACTCGCCAAAACTGTTGTAGGTGGGGGTGGTAGGGTCATCAGTGAGGGTGAAGTTTGCAATAGAGAGGTCGTCGTAAGAAAGGTTGCCAATGGTGAAGGGCTGCTGTACGAGGGGTTGCCAAAAAAGGGGTTGGGGGTCCAAAGAATAAAGATATAATTAATATTGAGATAAGAATTCAAAATTAAAATTTATATTTTACAGATTTAATAGCACACCCATCAAATAGGCATACACCCACTAATATATATATATATATATATACATATTTTAAGATTGTTGAAATGATGTCACAAAAGCACTTATAATTTTTCAACGAATTCATAGAAAAGCAATTTCTAGATAGTGCTATCTATTTAGAAAGTTCTCACAATTTCAATGTAATTTTAAAATCATTTTAATTGTGCCACATCATGAATAAATTTTTTCTTAATTGAGAGTGTGAATACTAAATACACTTTACTTAAAAATCTGTGTAATGATATATATGAATTTGAAAGAATTTCTAAAAAGCGAATGTTGAAAAAAGAAAAATCGAACTAATGAAGGTACAATATTTATTTGTATAATTGAATGTATAAATCACTTGCACCTTTTGTAATTATTTTTTCACTCTCTACTTTTTTTGATATTGTAATAACCCGACCTCGTACATGTTCTTTGTTATATTTTCGGATCCTATTTTGTGATTTTGAATGCTTACTGTGGAATCCTATGGGAAATTTAAATTAAGTAAGTAAACCATATGATTCAAGATGTCTATCTGTTCAATAAGGAAAGTATCTGTTACATGAGAACGCTTAGATCAGAAATTTGAAGCCTTAGAGGCTTAATTATCTGAAATTGATTTCACATATGTGATCAGCATAATTTTTAAGTAATATTAAGTATGTTTATGCAATTTCAATTTAGGATGATTAAACTGAATGATTTTCGTTTTATTCACCTATGATATGCTTATATAGAAGGATATATTCATGTTCATATCTTGAAACTATCTATTCAATTATTTCCCCCCTATATGTTGAAATTCATATAGAACATATCTATTTAAATCTGTATCTCTCTGTCAATTATTTTTTCCTTATCTGTTGAAATTCAAGCTTATTTCCCCCTATTTGTTTGAATTCACCAAGCTTATTTCTTGTATCTATTGAATTTTGCAAGTGTATTTTTCCTATATACTTAATTTTTTATTTTTATCTATTTAAATTGTATATACATACATATATATATATATATATATAGAGAGAGAGAGAGAGAGGGGGGAGAGAGAAAAGAGAGATAGAGAGAGAGAGAAAGAGAGAGAGTGAATTGTTGAATTTTTTTATCAGTTCACTCACAATTTATTTATTTATTTATTATTTGTTCACCGATTGAAGAACACGAGATCAAATTGAAAACATCGCATGTCCATCGAGATTGAATAGAGGAGGAATTGGGTCTTTGGATAACCATGGAAGCCATTGTAAACTCTATTTGTTACTCAAAGTGATATCAAATTGAGATTATGATAACAGAAACAACAACACCAGGAGAATCTATCTATTTAAATCACTTAGCATAAGAATTTAGAATCATACAACAGATCGCTCCCAAAATCTTCAACCCAATTCAAACTCATTTATACAAATCATACATACGTACAGATATAGAAAGAGAAATATGGATATCTAAAGAGAGAAATGTTAGATCCAACAAATGATATGCTTCTATCGCCATCTCCTCCAACAATCCCCTCCGTTTCTTCTTCTAATCTTGACGGCGATAGCGATTCTAGTGTTTGCGAAGAAGTCAAACTTTGGAGGTGGCGAGAAATCGAAGATCAACTCGTGGTTTTTGAAAAGTCGTCTCATAGTGACGATGTTGGAAGACAAGGGTTCGAGAGAGGTTCGATTTATGGATTCTTCTTTCTCTGTTACTTTCTCTCTCATTGAAGGTCGCTTTGTTCCCACGAAATTCAATTAGAGAGGGAGAGATAAAGAAAGAGAGAGAGGGAGAAAAAGGAAAGAATGATTGGATTCAAGCAATCTCTCTGACTCTGGAGGGAACCCTAAGCTTCCTTATCTCTTCGATATCTTTTTGTTTAGCAGATCAATTTGATTTTAATTCTAAGAAGAAGAAGAGAAGAGAAGAGGACTTTAGTATGTTATAATGTTTTTTGTATGATGAGATTGTTATGGTTTTTCTTTGTGTTGATGGTGATGATCGTTCTTTCTCTATCTCTACAATCATTTCCACTGGGAGAAGCCATTAAATCTTCTAACCTAGATGGCTACGTCGTTGATGCTTCGCCAGAGGAAGATGAAGAGTCTCAAGGGTAAACTTGATCGCCATTGTTGATGTATGGAAATTGAATCGAAGCTGTGCTCTATGGAAAATAGAGAGAGAAAGAGGGAGGAATGGGGGGTTTGAAGAGTAAGATGAAGATATTGATGGGATACAAGAGAGATGAATGAGATTTGTTGTATGCTTTGCATATATATAAGAGAAAATAGTGACCATAGAGTAGAACGAGTAGTTTGGTCATTTTGCAGAAGTATGTTCTTATTGTTTTAATAGTATAGCGTATAGACATTGGGCAAAAAAAATTCAAATTTGGATTTATAGGTTGAGTGCCCAAATTTTAATATGACTTAGGCTTCATTTGGCAATACTAATTTTTAGCCTAAAAGCCAAAAGTCACTAAAAAAATTAAAAAGCCTACCATTTTGTACTCTAAAACTGCATATAAAATTAAAGTCACAGGTTGTCTTTAAGAGTTTTGGTAAAATGACACTTTTGCCCTTCCTTTATGTCAAGACACCTGCAAGGCAACAAACTTCAGCTGAAGCCTGTCATTAGTTGTTAAATCAAAATGTTCAATAAAGTGACAAAACCAGAGCTTTGCCAAACAAGGCAACGACACACAAGGCACGGACAAAATCCGAAGCCACCAACAAAGGCAATCGGCCAAGGCCACAGAAAACTACTCAGTGCTTCAACGACCGCTCCCACCACCACAGGTATGCTCTCATTTCCTCTTATTTACCCAAACTTCTCTTTGATCCTCCATTTTCATTTTTTTTAATCTCTCTGAAATTAATGAACAGTGTTCCAAGGTTGTTGGGGGGTAGGTCAACCTCCAAACTTGGCTTGTAACTCATGTATATATATATATATTTTTTTTCTAGATGAGCCTAGTGTGGGTTACAGAATTTTTATGATCGTTGTGTTTTGGGCCTTTTTTTGTTTTTGTTTTTGTTTTTGTTTTTTCATCAATCTCCACTTGTTGCTTGTTGGTTGTCTCAAAATGGGATTTTCACTTTGTGAAATGGCTAATATATATGTTACATGTGAAGTAATGGCGGATCTAAGGTTATTTTTTTGGGGAGTTGTTCATGCGGGGGGGGGGATTTGTTCATACATTTGTTTTTTTTACAATACACCTCCGAAATCTTTCCTTATATAGTCCATAATAACAAAAAATAAATTTTCGAAATATATGGCACTCATTTTTGCATGTCCTTCTACATTTTTTTTTCATACCCTGTTTTGTCCACGTTTTTGTGTGTTATAATTTTTCTGTTTATTGTTTTTTTTTAATTTTTTTTAATCATCTTCGCTTGTTGCTTGCCATCTCTTTTGTCTTAAAAATGATTGTTTGACATTGTGGAAAGTGGTTATTTTTTGCTAGAATTCATAGTTTCCTATGAACCTCTTTGTGTGTGCGTGTGTTCATACCCTGTTTTATACAAGTTTGTTCATATCCTGTTTGATGGCACATGAGTTCATACCCTTTTTTTGTCCCATTATAACACAACTTCGTAACACAACAAAAGATGCCTATAACAAAAGTGTCACACCCATTGATATGTTATTGTTATGCTTTTCATGTCCTGAAAAATTCACCAAAGACACCATGGCCTCGTTTATGTCAACAACCGACCAGCCCCTATGTGTGCATGTGGCTACGGGCACTGTATTGTCTAGATTTCTCGTTCTGCATAAAACCCAGGTCGTGCGTATTACCAATGCCCTTGCGGAGTAGTGAATCCAAACACCTTCAATGTTTATTTTGCTTTTAAAACCATCACTAATACATTTTTTAACCTCAGTCACGTGTCAATTAGATTGGGTGGTGTGACGAATATGGGCAACAAAGGCCTCTTGAGTATGATAGAGACAATATTGCTCGTTTTGAGGCTAAGTTGATTGACATTGAAAGAGTCAGCGTGCATTAAAATTGTGACATGTGTTTTGTGTATCATCGTCATTATATTGTTGTTCCGTATGTGATATATGTAACTATGGTCCTAGCCTTACCCTATTAAAAATTGTGACCATTTTGTTTTATGGCAATACACTTATGTTTATAAACATCTATTTGTTATATGTTTCTCCGTTGTGTGTGATGTACACCTGGTTTTGTTGTTTATTGTTGATAGAAAAAAAAGAGTGTTTGTTGTTAATAAATCCCTTCTCTACCATATGTGACACACATTGTCAGTTTTACGTTCAAATGTTCATGTTGTGTTTGTTGAATTTGTTGTTCTATTTCTATTGTGTGTATAAATATTTTTGCTTTGCACATGAACATTATTATTGCATGGCATCAAACCGATCTTCCCCTCGTACCCCTTCGGGAAAAGGAAAAGGGCAACAATGTTATCATACAACTATTTGGGATGGGGAGTCAACATGGATCTTCTACAACTTATACTTAAAGAAATAGAGGCAAGTAATAGGCCAAACATGGCAATCACAGTGAATGGCTACCGGTCTTTGTCCCAGACTTTTGAGGTAGCAACTGGGAGGCTGCATGATATCAAACAACTGAAAAATCGATACAATCAACTAAAGAAGGAATGGCGTGCATGATCGAAGCTCATGGATTGCCCGAAGGGGCCAACTGGAATTTGATTTGACCAATCGACTGGGTTGTTCAATGTGTCGTCTGATTGGTAGGAAAAAATAGAGAAGGTAACGATATAAAATTGAAACAAATTTTCTGTGTTTTTATGTATGTATGTTTTCCATGCAAATCTTGAATTTTAAAAGGAAAAAGAAACAAGAAAAAGAGAGAATAGACCGAACTTATATGTTTTATAGACCATATCGCCATTCTCTTTGGAACCTACCTTATTTCATGATTTGTTGTCGTAGTTCACGCCAAACTTAACCATAGTCCATACCTAAAATTGACTTCACCACAAATTTGACATATCTCAAATAGTTCAGAATTTTCTGGTATGGGTTATACAGTATGTTTGGTTTGCAGGTATATTACTTGGTTGGGCCTACCATGGCTTTTTGTTAGGCATGTGCTTTGTATTTGTCATCTTATAAGATGTAAGCCTAATGTCAATGATCAACTGTATTATCATATATTTCTGTTAAATACATGTTTTTGCTAAAGTGTATGCCACATGAAATGTTGCACCATTCTACTTTATTTGCATTTGATTTCATGTAAACCAAAAGTGAAATATGAACAATCTTTTTAATTATGTAAAACAGCTAGTGGTTGTGTAACTGAAGACCTCAATCTACTGGACACATATGCAATAGTACACATGGAACCAAGTAATCAACCTGATTTTCATTTGCCTCACTAGTTTTATGTTCAAACTAGAAACAAAAGTTTACAGATGTATGATATTTTGACATGTTTGATTATGAACTAGTATGAGACATATATTACAAAAACAACAAAGCATGAAGAATAGGGAAGCTAGAGAACATAAATTTAGGTGAAGTAGTCCTTTATAGATGTATGATATTGAACAAACATTAGAGTTTTCACTATAAACCATTTGTGATCCTGAACCATTATGTAGGTGACCCTAAACCATTGTGCTATCCACATATATGTAAATTATTATTGCTACAAATTGAAGATATGCATATTTGGTGACAGTAATGCTTCAATCAATTTCAGTACTAATGTATAACATCATAGTGACATGCATATTTGCTACGAATTGAAGATGATGACATGCATATAATGTTCGATTTGTTGTTAGTAATGTATAAAATCTTGAAAGGTAAATCGCTTACCCAGTTGCAAAATGAGTGTTCCTCATTCGGAGGTCAAAATTTTGATTCTAAAAAACAACTTGAGTACCAAAAACATGTTCTGAAAAACATGACAGTAATTCGTCAATCAATTTGACTATAGATTAATGTTCATGACAATAATCATTCAATCAATTTTTCATGTTCTGTCTTTAGGTTGGTAGGCAACAATTATGTTTTGAAAAAAAACATGCATATTCCTCTTTTTGTTTTTGATTTTACATGTTGACAAAGAATGTTACAAGTTCAAAACCAAAACCTTGGATCACCGAGAGTTCATGGAGCGTGTCTTCATAGAGGATGAAACAACTGGTAAATACGCATGGACACCAGGTGAAACTTCTAACCAATTGGAGTTGGAAGGGCAGTTCGACAATGCTGCAGATTCCGGTGATAGTAATGAGTGGGTAGCTTACGACCATTCTACAAGTCCAAAAATGGTAGCCATGATGAACTTCACCACTATCAATGGGTTAGATAGTGGAAGCTAACAGAAAAGCATGCGAAAGAAGCGCATAATGGAGGCTGAAGCTTTAGCGAGCAACATGGATGACTTGGTGAATTCTGTGAAGACACAAAGCAAGGAACCAACCATCAACCACGTCATCGCCGCGCACAACTACACTATTGCCGAGGCTATTGCAAGGCTTTACACAATTGAGGCACTTGACCCCACTGATCCATTCCTCCATTATGAGGTGATACTGATTGACATTCTGAATAATCGGGAGCTACTTATGAGTATTCCCACAGACCAAGGAATTATCATGTGTCTCCAGACATAGAAAGCAGAGAAAGCCAGTAGTAGGGGTCTAACCCTCGCGAGTTTGTTGTGCAACGAAGGTATGTGGTTTTGAATCGTTACAATCAACAACTGGATTGTTGATTGTATCAATGTTACACATTGCAGCTAGCTTTCTTTCACCTGAATGTAGCAGGTAATGAATTTTGTGAACATATTTTGCAGAAGGATATAGAATGTTCCTCATTCGGAGGTCAAAATTTTGATTCTAAAAAACAACTTGAGTACCAAAAACATGTTCTGAAAAACATGACAGTAATTCGTCAATCAATTTGACTATAGATTAATGTTCATGACAATAATCCTTTAATCAATTTTTCATGTTCTGTCTTTAGGTTGGTAGGCAACAATTATGTTTTGAAAAAAAACATGCATATTCCTCTTTTTGTTTTTGATTTTACATATTGACAAAGAATGTTGCAAGTTCAAAACCAAAACCTTGGACCACTGGGAGTTCATGGAGCCCATCTTCAGAGGCTGAAACAACAAGTAAATACGCATGGACACCAGGTGAAACTTCTAACCAATTGGAGTTGGAAGGGCAGTTCGACAATGCTGCAGATTCTGGTGATAGTAATGAGTGGGTAGCTTACGACCATTCTACAAGTCCAAAAATGGTAGCCATGATGAACTCCACCACTATCAATGGGTTAGATAGTGGAAGCTAACAGAAAAGCATGCGAAAGAAGCGCATAATGGAGGCTGAAGCTTTAGCGAGCAACATGGATGACTTGGTGAATTCTGTGAAGACACAAAGCAAGGAACCAACCATCAACCACGTCGTCGCCGTGCACAACTACACTATTGCCGAGGCTATTGCAAGGCTTTACACAATTGAGGCACTTGACCCCACTGATCCATTCCTCTACTATGAGTGATACTGATTGACATTCTGAATAATCGGGAGCTACTTATGAGTATTCCCACGGACCAAGGAATTATCATGTGTCCCCAGGCATAGAAAGCTGAGAAAGCCAGTAGTAGGGGTCTAACCCTCGCGAGTTTGTTGTGCAACAAAGGTATGTGGTTTTGAATCATTACAATCAACATCTGGATTGTTGATTGTATCAATGTTACACGTTGCAGCTAGCTTTCTTTCACCTGAATGTAGCAGGTAATGAATTTTGTGAACATATTTTGCAGAAGGATATAGAATTTTGGACCAAATCAGTGGGTATAGCAACATAAGAAAATTTGTATCTGCAACATAAACAAGAAATGGTAACATATTTTTAAAAATGAACTTAACACAACTATTTGAAATACTAAAAAGTGAAACAGACAAAAGAATATTATGTAAATTTGACCTGAATATGGTGAATTTTCTTTCCCATAAGTAAATATTCAAATGGCTTTCACATGTGGACATTGGTAAGGAGATATTACTTGGTGGATAATGGCTATAGCAACAAGAAAAAGTTTCTCACACCGTATAAGGGGAGCAACTATCATCAACTGCAATTTCAGGGGTAAATCTAAGAAGTCGTAAGGAATTGTTCAATCGTGCCGACTCATCATTGTGAAGTGCAATTAAGCGAACATTTGGCGCTTGGAAAGCATGTTGAAGATTCTTGAGAAACATGCCTCATTGGGATTTTTTGTACCGTTCAGGTGCGTAGACACCCCATTTTGACGGCCCTTCAAGACTTGGATGTCCTTGCAGGTACATCCAATGATGAGTCTGTTTGCTCACCCAGCGCTCGAAGTCCTCAGTGGAATGCTATAACTTTGAGCCTTTCAAACCCTACATCCTTTTTGTCTTATTTTTGGACCATGCCTTGGTCTCTCTAGCCTGCAACCTCTGGTAGCCTGTAAGCCAACCCTAGAGGCTGTCGGCCATCACTTTTGGTTTGCTGGTCACAGATGGCCAGCCGACCATCAATGTTTTTTGCAGATATTTTATGTCAGTTGTGCCAGCTGTTTGCACAGATGCATGCATCTGTTCACACGTGGAGGGCTGGATCTCCTTGTAGAAATTTCATATTTTCTATATATAGGGACCCCCTCTCTCATGTTTTGAGGTTAGAAAGTTTTAGATTAAAAAATTTTCCTCTCTCTCTACAAATATCTCTCTCTCTCTCTCTCTCTCTCTCTCTACAAATTCTCTACACTTTTGCCTGTTTACATTACACTCTTGCCTATACTTCCTACCCAAACTTGATCACCTTTGAGCTGAGGTTCCTTGAGGCCTTCTTGGAGCTCTTGAAGTTGGTTTTGGCTTGAATTGTTACCTAGAATCACTCATCTTCAAGAGGTATAATACTAGCTTTGTTAGCTTGTTTTGCATACTTGTTTTTCTGTCAAAATTTTCCTCTCTCTCTACAAATATATATCTCTCTCTCTCTACAAATTCTCTACACTTTTGCCTGTTTACACTACACTCTTGCCTATACTTCCTTACCCAAACTTGATCACCTTTGAGCTGAGGTTCCTTGAGGCCTTCTTGGAGCTCTTGAAGTTGGTTTTGGCTTGAATTGTTACCTAGAATCACTCCTCTTCAAGAGGTATAATACTAGCTTTGTTAGCTTGTTTTGCATACTTGTTTTTCTGTCTATACCTACTGTTTTTGGGCCATTTTTAGACCATAAAAAACTCTATTTTTGTGGGCTGAAATTGGTTTTTTAGGCCATTTAAGGTTACGGGGGTATCCCACCCTTCTTTATTCCTTACTTTTAAGGCTTTTCCACCTTTGTTTTCCACCTTCAAACTATCTCTTTTTGGGCTTTTGAGTATTGAATTTTAGATTATTTTCAGTAGTAAAAATCATGTTTTGAAGTCCAAAATTGGAGGGGTTAGCCTCCCCTCCTTGTGTCTTGTTTGTTAGCCTAGTTGGTGCCATGCTTTAGCTTATTTTTCTAGCCTTTGGTAGCTTTATTCCAGCATGCTTTAGGCTCTATTTTGGACTGTTTTAACTCTGTTTTAGGTTGATTAAGTTATTTGAGTCTTATATTGCATAGTTGTAGTGTAATAGTCCTCATAAGCTTGGTGTTTTAGGCCTTTAGACACCACTTGTTTGAGTTGATTGCATGTTTTTAGTGTTTTTCATACTTCATTCCAGCATTAATAATCTCTGCAACCTCCCTCCTTTCTTGGCTTTTAATTTTTCTTTGAAAGTGATTTCAAGTCCCTTGTTTGCCTAAGCGTGAAATTGAGGTTCCATACTGTGGACAGGCCCTTGGGCTTCATGCTATAGTTCGGACTCAATGTCACGGTTCTTAAGTTGATCTCACGATGTGCAATGTGAGATTGATAAATCACCAAAGTGTCCAAATCTGGCAAATCGTTTTGGAAAACTGATTTTTGTAAAGAGTGCCAAATATGGACTGCTTTGCCAGATACATAGTCGCCACCTAAATATTTTATTTTGGGGGAATTTAGGAAACCCTGACTCGTGCCTAAGACCACGTGTCCGTCATCACCAAAGTTGCCTCGGCTTGGGAACTTGGGTACGAGAGGGGAAGGTCATTTATGAGCACCCCCGCTCGCCCAATCAAAGATCGGCCTGTACTAAGTATGATATCTTGTTTTTGAAAAACACATGCGTTCTTATTCCGGTTAATTAGCTAGAATTACTATGTGATGTGCATCGCACACAAGTATAGACTAGATCGCCTAATTTGGAACAAAGCATCGTATATCCGTTTGTTTGGAAATGGTTTGAAGTTTGCTACTCGCAAGTAGGCTAAAACACGGATTTCAATGAATTGTTCAAATTCAAGCAATCCAACATTCATCCACAGGCATTTAGATAGTTATATCATATAAGCGATTAGCCTCATGGCAAGCATGCTGTCATGGTAAATCTCACACTCATGCAAGATGCTCAAGCATAAACACTCACAGTGTACTCCGAGCCAAAACAAGAAACTAGTTAGAAATCATGCATGATCCTAGTTCATGTTAAAATGGCTAATGCATCGCATGTAAAGTGCAACTAGAATAGGCTCGACTAATCTAAAATGGCATATGAGATGCGACAATTTAATACATGTATTCAACTTGGAATTGAAATACAATACAGTTAGTATGATGAGCCGAGTCCGGTGCATGCAATACAGATGGATGGAGCAAACATGCATAGCATAAGGATGCTAAATGAAATATGCCCTAGAACTAACCATCGTAAGTGGTTAAGTAAAAGGGAGAAAGAAATGGGGGTTGGAAGACATGCATCACACACACGCACGCTTATTACAACAATTGGCCCTCTCGACGGAGGAACCGAAAGAATAATACAAATCATCTAATTAACTAACTAATAAGCTAATTAATTATTTACACAACCAAATTGAAATAAATAACTATTCTAAGTTATTAAAACACTGAAATGGCCTCGAGACGAGAGATGAATGCATGCTTGGACGGCTTCGCTCGAAAATCCATCGCCATGCTTCATGTTGCCTCTGTTTGCACTGCTCTGTACCTCTGAAAATTGTGCCAACTTCTGTGACACTTCTGAACCATCTTATGTACACTGTGGGAGGTCATCGACCAAGAGATGATGCCATCGACCAAGACAGGAAGGTCATCGACCAAATATGAGGCTCTCGGCCAAGTGTTTGTTGTCGATCGGCACTGAATGTGGTCGATCGACCATTTCTTCCTGTGAAAAGCTTCTGCTGCTGTAGCAGAGGAAAAAAAGAGGATGACAGTACACTTACAAGACAATGTCTGCACAACTACACCCCTTATCATGTTTAAGACTCAAAAGTGTGTAGTTCTCGATGCTTGGACCACCAATCACGCATTTCAATGCATGATGGCTAAAGGAGCCAAGTGTGTAATTCAATATCAAATGAAATGCACAAAACACATAAGGGCCCCCAACATCTATCATGCTTGATCAAGAGGCAAGGGAATGCACACACAATGCAATGCAACCTAAGCATGCAAGCAAGCATGCAAGCAACTCAAGCATGCAACAGGTATGCAACAAGATTATGTAATGCAACTAACATGCAATAGGCATACAACCTAAATATGCAAACATGCATAGCATGCAATAACATGCAAAATGAAGCAAGCATGCAACAACATGCAAAGATGGACTTAAACTAAAGTGGACAGCTCTTAAACATGCCCAAATCGGTGGCCAAAGTGCTAAGAAATGATGGACAAAAACACATACAAACATGCACATGTGATGGCCTATCACCTAGGCATAAGAGGGCAACTTTCAAGAGCACTTAAAAGTGGAAAAATATGGACATGTAACATATATTGTAAGCTCTGAAATCATGCATGGAAAGGTGCCAGAACAACCAAAGTGCACAAGCAAAGCATGCAAGAAAGCCCAAAGCTTAAGACTAGCCAAGGGACTCAAACCATGGCTATGTGAAACATGATGCAAATGGCCAAAGTGAACCAAAACAGTCCTAAAGCATGCCAAAGTAAGCCTAAAACATGCAAGGAATGAGAGCAAAACATGCTAGAAAGATAAGCGTAAAACATGAAGCATGCAAAGCTACAAAGGGGGTGTTACACTACGCCTATCAAGACCAAACATGGCATGATTTAACCAATGAAAAAAAGAGAGTTATGGCATGGTAAAACAAGACCAAAAACCCACTTAGATGGCATCCCAATGACCTAAGCATGGAGGCATGCACAATGGTCCATTCATGAGGCATAAAACATCAACTCTTTAAAGCATTAAAGGAGTGATAAGTGCAAGTATATGATCATACTATATGGACTGAAATAACATAACAAGTGATGCCAAATCACTGAAATGGCCCAAGTAAAGCATGCTGGTGACTTGGACACTCAAAGCTAACAAGCTAGATTGCATGGTAGCTATACAAACCATGGCATATATGGTCAAAACAACTCAAATCAGAGCTTAAGCATGTTACAACAAGGCTAAAAGCTCCATGGAGTAGAGCCAAAATCATGCTAAAAACGTGGCTTAAAGCATGATGCATGTTAAGGAAAATGAAAGGATTGCAAGGCAAGTACATGAAGCAAACATGGTATGTCCAAACCAAGTCAAAATAGTGTTATATCATGGCAAAAAAAAGCCTAATACATACTGAAATGAAGCTAAAACAAGCCAAGCAAACATGCTACCAATATAAGCCATTTATACTGGCATTTAAGACAATAAGGAGAGGGGATGACCCTCTCCTATTTAGGACTCCAAAACCACCTTCCCACCACTGAAAATCCTCTAGATTTCAATGGTAGAAAGGTCATGCAAAGCCAAGAATAAGGGCCAAAAGGGATGGCCTAAAACAAAGCCTAACAAGGCCTTGGACGGGGGAAACAACCCCAAACCAAAAAGAGACCTTAACCAAAGTTCTAAAGCACACAAAATCAGAACTTTTATCAGTTATAGTCGAAGCTTAAAACAATAAGCAAGAAGGGATGAAAGCCTAAGCCAAAATGGGGTATCTAAAGCAAGGAACTCACCCATGTAGAAACTCTTCAAGAAAAAAGCTCCAGCAGGTTTCTCTAATCAAAATCAACCCAAGAACCCTAACAACAACCCTCTAGTGCCTCAGCAACCCAAGGATGCTGTAATGCTAGGTGTTCAAGTGCAAAAGTAAGACAAAAACTCACTTTAAGGCACAAAATAGGATCAAACAAGGGAGTATAGATACAAAACTATCTCTCACTATCTAACCCTAATTTTTCTGAACCCTGGAGGAGGGAGGAGGAGCCCCCTCTTTATAGAGGTTCAATTTGCAAAGCTTCTAAGAGAAGCTAAGCAAGAGGCAAATCCCTCCATACACGAGTATGGAGGGGAGCAAATGTGCATGCCAGCTAATCCAGCTGGCATTAAATATCTGTATAAAGCAGATGAACAGGGTTCGGCTAGCAAAAATGACTGATTGACGAATAAAGGTGGCCGACCGACCAACAAAGGTGCCGATCGGCCAACACAATTGGCCGGTGGCAATAAAAAGGGGTCGGTGGCTTCAAAACCTGGCCGGTGGGTTGAGGGGATGGCCAACAAGCCACCCTCTTCCCTCAGAAGCCAAAAAACACAAGTGTTTGGTCCACAACCAAGCACAGAACAAACAAGTTGAGAGATCTTGAGGCAAGACACGCAACCGAGACCTCCGAGAACTCAAAGTGAACACAAACATGGATAATCATCGAGTGTTCAAACGATGACATCCAAGTCTTGAGAACTGATGCTTCTTTCATACCCAAAGCAACTTGTGCTTTGAGCTTTCTTTCCATCAGAGGACTTTAATTCACTTTTTGGACTTAATTGGATTAAAGGATGGTTGGTAAAGTAAAATGAGTAAATAAAACTTGGGACTAAAAAAATGTGCAAGATAATAACTTGGTGTGTTCAATTGGACATTAATTGAACACAAGGAAGCTTGGGTCATTTCATACTTGTTAGTGATGAAATGATCTAAGTCTCCAAGGTCAACTTGTTTTCTTGATCTTTCATGAAAGGGGGGAGGTTTGTGTCTCATTTTGCATTTATTGAGCTTGCACATCTTGTATCACAAGCCATCATGTAATGAAATTACTTGAGTTGGTTGTTTGTGGCTTAAGTTTGCCTTTCCTTGGATTTGCTCATGAAAATGAGGGGTTAGTTGTGCAGACAATCTGTGAAAATACCCTGTATACGCTCTGTTTGTCCTCTGTTGCAGCAAGATGAACCAATGTATTAGTGGTCGGTAGGTGTAGACACCCCATTTTTGACCGTCCTCAAGACTTGGATGCACTTGTAGGTACATCCGGTGACAAGTTTGATTGCTTGCTGAGCGCTCAACTTTCGTGACGGAATGCCCTAGGTTTGATCCTTCTAGACCCTATTTCCATTCTGTCTCATTTTTGGACCATGCTTTGGTCCCTTCATATTGATGTTCATGATGGCATGTCGGCCATGGTGTTTTCCTTGCTGGCCACCAATAGGCCCTGTCAGCTAACAATGAGGCCCTGCTGGCCACTATTATTTCAACATATATTTTTTTAGATATTTTTGAGCTAGTTGTTTGCAAGATAGACCATCTGCTTGAATGTGGAGGGTTGGATTTGTTTGAAAGCTTCTTGCATCTCCTATATATAGAGACCTTCCTCTTGCATGCAAAGGGTTACAAAGTTTTGGTTGAGATATTTCTCTCTCTCTCTAGAATCCTCTCTCTATAATTTGTGCTTGAAAGTGAGTTTTCTTCACATATTTTCACGAAAACACCTAGTCAAACACCTTCATCTTAGTGTTGAGGATCTTGGAGGCCTTGTTTGAGCTCCTTGGAGCGGTTTCGGCTTAGTTTTGGCTCAGAAGCTTGTTGTTTTGCTACTGTCTTCAAGGGTAAGAAGTTACCCCCCTTTTAAGCTTTGTTTTGCTTCATTGGTTGGCCACCCTTGCATGTTGTTTTTGGCCTAGTTGTCAACTACAAAAACCTTTATTTTCAAGAGTTTGAAATGGTAGTTTGAGGTTCTTTTGAGGTTAGAGGGGTTCTCCTCTCTTTTGTGGCTTATTTGCTAAGCTTTATGCCATGTTTAAAAGCCTTCAAAACAATCTATTTTTGGCCTTTTAACTACTGAAATCCAGCAGATTTTTAGTCGCAAAAACTTGGTTTTGAGGACCAAAATAGGAGGGGGTGATCCCCTCTCCTTGTTTCTCCTTTGCATGTGTTGATGGCTTAGTAGATGAGCATGTTTTTCTACCATCTCTTGACTTGATCTAAGCATGTTTTTGTGAATTTTTTAACATGTTTTAGTTTTGTTTTTAGCTGGCCTGGTCACTTCTTGTTTGCATCTTGCACTTGTAGTGCAAATCTTGCATACTAGCCTTGTATGCTTAATGTTTTAGCTCATCTTTCTAGCATGTGTTAGTCCAACTTCAGCATGCTTTTACCACTGATTTTGCATGCTTTAACTCTGTGCTAAGTGGTTTTGGTCATATGAGACTTATTATGCATGGTTGTAGTACAAAGGCCCTTGCTAGCCTTGTGTTTTAAGGTCTCTAGCATGCTTTACTTATGATGTTTGCATGACATAGCATCATTTCACATGTAATTTCAGAGCATCTGTCATTGCACACTCTCACATATTCCACTCTCTAAGTGCTTTTGAGTGTTGAGCCTCATGCCTTGTTTGTGAGTCAATGCATGAACATGATTTTTCTTGCTCTTCACGCTACTATCTCAGCACATTTTGGTCATTATTTTGGCATGTTTGAGGTCTATTTAGGGTTGGCTTGGCCATTTGAGCATTGTATTGCATGGGTCTAGTGTAAAGCACTTTACTAGCTTTAATGCTTAAACCTTTAAACATGTATGCTATGGGTTATTTGCATGGTTTTAAGTTACTTAGCATGTCATTTCAGTGCTGAAATGTATGTCATCGCACTCCATGGTTTCAATCTTTCACTTGCCTCGAAAGTGATCTTAAGCCCCATGTTGGCTTGGGCATGGAATTGAGGCTCTCATTCCTAATGGTTTTAACCTTCCCTTGAGGGTTTCTACTAACCAACAGCATGAGGCTTCTTTCATGCTTAAGGTGCTCGTGGCTAAGGCCATCTTTCCCATCTTTCCAATAAGAGGACTTTTCACATTGGACTTAACCGGTTAAAGGACTAATCGTTAATGTAAAATGGGTAAACAAGAATTGAATCAAGTAAAACATGCCAAGATAAGCATGTTGCATGTGTGCATTGTATTGTGTTCAATCGGACGTTATATTGAACACAAGGTGAATTGGTCCATTTCATACTCAAACTGATGAAAATGAGTCAATCTCCTTTGTCTCCATTGCCTTTGATCACCCATGATAAGATAGTGGTTCTTGAGTCTTCTTTGTTGTGCATTTATTGAATTTGTGCAAGTTAGATCCTTAGCCATCATGCATTGAAATGCTTGACTGATGGTTTTGGATCCAATGATGCATCTCCTTTGATGCTTTGAAATGATAAGGAGTGGCACAGTACATACATGCCCTAGGGAGATCCTCCATTTCCTCTGTTTTGTGCTCTGTTGCAGTTTGGCGTCATAGCACACCAGTGGCCGGCAGTGCCACAATGATGGCCGGCACCCTTGCATTGTTGGCTGGCAGATGGCCGGTAGCAACTCCTAATGGCCGGCAGGCCACTGGTGTTCTCCCCAGCATTGGTTTGGTAAGTTTCAGCAGCAAGTTCTTGAAAACACCTTGCAAACAGAGCCTCTAAAGAGCAAACTGGAAGACTTTTCGGGGCGAGAAACCGAATGCGTGCATGCATGTTCAACATCTTCAAACATAGCTAGGGCAGCTTAGTTTAAAGCTTTATTTATTAATTAGCTTGAATTTGTGATTTAATTAATTAATTTGTTAATTAGTTAATTGTTGTAATAATTAGTAAGTAGTCTGCTAGTTATTCGTTTCGTTGTGTAATAATTAGTCCAATTAGATTAATTAGATTAGTTAGCTTAGCTTAGCTTTTATTCGGACCCTCCTGTGAAAGGGCACAATGTTGTAATAAGTGTGCATGTGTGTGTGCGTATCTTCCAACCCCACGTCTTTCTCCCTTTTACTTAACCGCTTTCGATGGTTAGTTTTAGGACACGTTTTAATTATCATACCTTATGCTTCGCATGTTTGCATCATTCATTTGTCTTGCATGCACCGGACTCAGCGCATCATTCAAACTGCATCGTATTTCAATACCTATTTGAATACGTGTATCAATTGCTGTGTTCATATTCCATATTAGATAGCCGAGCCTATTTGGCTGCATCATTGCATGTGTTGCATTAAGCATCTAGCATAGTTAGGATCATGCATTGTTTCTAACTAGCTTTCTGTTTTGGCTCGGAGTACACTGTAAGTGTTTACACTTTAGCATACTTGCATGAGTGCAAGTGTTGCCGTGACAGCATGCTTGCCATGAGGCTTTTTGCTTATGTGATTAACTGCCTGAATGCCTGTGGGTGAAGGCTTGATTTCCTAAATTGGAACAACTTGATGATTGTGAGTTTTAAGCCCACTTTGCGGAGTGGCAAAATCATGTTTTCAAGCCCACTTGAGGGTGGCAAATCCACGCTTTAGCCTACTTGTGAGTTGCACTTTCAAACCATTTTCAAAAGCAAACATCAGTTTTTTTGTTCCAATTCTCGTGATTGAGTCTATACTTGTATGTTGTGCGCATCGCATAGTAAGTTAGCTAATAACTGGAATAAGAACACATGTGCTTATAAAACAACATATTATGATAGTAGAGGCCGATCCTTTGGTCGGGCGAGCGGAGGTGCTCAATCAGGACCTTCCCCTCTGTAGACCGCCCGATCTCTGCTCCTCGCGCGAGGGTGCGAGTTGTGGTTCTAGCTATTACAGTTCGGACTCCTGTCACGATTCTGAATCTAATCTCACAAAGTGCAATGTAAGACTGATAAATCACCAAAGAGTCCAAATCCGACAAATCGTTTTGGAAAATCGATTTTAATCAAAAAGCGCCAAACATGGACTGCTTTGCCAGATTTCAGAGTCGCCACCTAAATATTTTATTTTTGAAAATTTTGGAAACCCTGACTCGTGCCTAAAGCCACGTGTCCGTCATCATCAAAGTTGCCTCGGCTCGGGAACTTGGGTACGAGAGGGGAAGGCCCTGAAATGAGCACCCCCGCTCGCCCGATCAAAGGATCGGCCTCTACTAAACATGATATATTGTTTTTAAAAACACATGTGTTCTTATTCCGGTTATTAATCTATCATTACTACGTGATGCGCATAGCACATAAGTACAAACTCAATCATGAGAATTGGAACAAAATAACGCATGTTTGTTTTTCGAAAATGGTTTGAAATATGCTACCCACAAGCAGGCTAAGACGCGGATTTGCTACCCTCAAGTGGGCTTAGAAAAACATGATTTTGCCACTTCAAGTGGGCTTGAAACTCACAATTATCAAATTGTTCCAATTCACACAATCAAACCTTCATCCATAGGCATTCATGCAGTTTATAGCAGTTAAGCACATAGCCTCATGGCAAGCATGCTGTCATGGCAATCATTTACACACATGCGAGGATGATAAAGCGTAAACACTCACAGTGTATTCTAAGCCAAAGAAAGAAAACTAGTTAGTAATCAATGCAGGATCCTAGCTATGTCAATAATGCCTAATGCAACACATGCAAAATGCAACTAAGTAGGCTCGGCCATCTAAGATGGCGTATGAATGCGACATTTGATACATGTATTCAAAGAAGCGTATTGAAATACAAGGCAGTTTGTATGATGTGTCGAGCCCGGTGGATGCAAGACAAATGAATGATGCAAACATGCAAACATAAGTATGCTAATTGAAATATGCCCTAAAACTAACCATTGAAAGTTGATAAGTAAAAGGGAGAAAGAAATGGGGTTGGAAGACATGCATCACACACATGCACACTTATTATAGCATTTGCCCTCTCGACGGAGGGTCTGAATAATAAGCTGACTAGCTAATCCAAGGTAATTAAACTAATTATTACAAAACGAAGCTAATTAACTAACAAGTTAACTAATTACAAACACAAATGAATAGCTAAGTTCATTAACTACTTAAGTACAGAACCAAATAGTTAACTAGCTAAGCAAAGCAGTTAAAAAGAGCCTTGGGGCAAGAAGTGCATGCATGCTCGGTCGCTTCGTTCGGAAATCCTTTACTATGCCCCAACTTGCCTCTGTTTGCATTTGATTTCATAACACTGCACAAACTTCCAGATAGCTTCTACTCCATCATGGAGACCTCCAGGAAGGTTGCCGACCACTTAATGGTGTTGTAGACCACTTGTAGACCACTTACACATGCTGCAGACCAAAAAAAATGGTCGGCCAGCTACTTTTTCTGGTCTGCTGACCAGAAAATTCTGCCAAGCTCCATTTTGCTGCAACAGAGAACAAGAAGGGGCACAGCAGTGTATTTGCAAGGTATGTGTGCACAACCACCCTCCCCTATCATTTTTTAAGCTCAAGGGAGTGTGGTACTCGACTCTCAGGCCACCAACCAAGTATCGCAATGCATGATGGCCGAGAAGCCAAGTTTGCACAATTCAATTTCAATAAATCACAAATAACACATAAGGGCCTTAACCTCTATCATGCATGATCAAGAGGGTCGACAACCGAGAAATGAGGCACGTTTCATCACTCCAAGTATGAAACGCCCCACGTTTCTCGTGTTTGGATTGATGTCCGATCCAAACACAATGCAATGCAACATGATCAACCTATCAATGCTAATGGCATGCACAAAATTCCAACATATGAACAATGCATGCATGGCATGTTGAAAAACTAATGCATCAAAGCTAGTAAAAGAGCATCTCACAAGAGGCATGCAATACAATGCTCAATGGACTTAAACCAAATATGGACAGACCTAAATCATGCCAAAACAGTGGCCAACACACCAAAACTGAAGCACAAAAGGGCCAAGAACACATGCTCATGTGATGGCTCATCAACTAGGCATAAGAGCACAACTCTCAAACATGATGAAGAAGCGACATGCATGAGAATATGGCAACGCTATATGCTCTGAAATCAAGTGTTAAATGATGCCAAATCACATAAACACACAAGTATAGCATGCAAGAGGCCCTAAGGCACAAGGCTACTAAAAGGAACTACACAAGAGGCATGCAATTCATGGCACAAATGATTGAACTAGCCATAGACTGAGCTCAATTAGGTCAAAACAAAGACCAAAACATGCTGAGATGGGAGCTCCAAAGCCTAGGCATGCATGCATACACATTTGCCCATAATCGAGGCACAAAGGCACAACTCTTAAAAGCACTCAAAGAGCGAAAGAAGTGAGAACATGGCAATGCTATATGTTCTGAAATACATGTTAAATGATGTCATGGCAAGCAAACATCTCAAACAAAGCATACTAGAGGCATCAAAACACAAGGCTAGTCAAGCCCATTGCACTACAGCTATGCAATACATGAACCATATGGCCAAGGAAACCCAAAATACTCCTAGAGCATGTCAAATCAAGGCCAAAAACATGCATGGACTAGAGCTAACACATGCTAGAATTAGAGGCATGAAACATGGTGCATACAAGGCCAAAGAGTAGGATTACACTACACCTATCAAAACCAAGAATGAGATGACTTCAGCAACAAAAATTAGAGTTGTATCATGACAAGATAAGACCAAAAACACACTGATATGGTAGCCCAAAAGCTTAGGCAAGATGGCATACGTATTGGCTTATGTTTAAGGCATAAAGCACCAACTCTCCAAATCATTGAAAGAGTGACACATGTAAGTGTATGACAATGAAACATGCACTGAAATCATGTATCAAATGATAATAAAACATGCAAATAGCTCAAGTAATGCATGCTAGTGACTTGGAAACTCAAAACTAGTGAGCAAGAATGCACTATGGCTATACAAAGCAAGGCATGCATGACCAAAACAATATAAAACAGAGCTTAAGCATGGAAAAACATGAGTAAGAGCTTGCTGAAGTTGAGCCAAAAACATGCTAGAATGATGGTCCAAAGCATGATGCATGTTAGGCTAGTTAGTGGAATTGCACTACAAGTGCAAGGAGCATGCAAGAAGCAATCAATCAGACCAAAAACAAAGCTATACCATGATAAAACAACACCAAAAACTTGTTGAGATAGGAAAACATGCTAGAAAGATGAGCTATCAACACAAGCATGTAAGGCTAGTATGCAAAATTTACACTACAAGTGTAACATGCAAGCAACCAATGATCAATCCAGCCCAAAACAGAGCTATGCCATGTTGAAATAATTCCTAAGACATGCTAAAGATGGAGCCAAAACATGCTTGAAAGACATGCTCAAACATGAGACCAACAAGGCAAGCATCCAAGACACAAGGAGAGGGGATGACCCCCTCCTATTTGGGACCTCAAAACACACTTTCCACCACTAAAATTCCTCTGAGTTTTAGTGGTGAGAAGGCCAAAAAGAGGTGGTCCCAATAGCTTAAAAGGACAGCACAAAACAAAGCCAAACAAGGCACAAGAGGGGGTAGACCACCCCTAACACCAAAGAAGCCTTAAACAAACATTTCAAACACTTGAAAATGAAGCTTTTTCAGTAGATAGTTAAGCCTAAAACATCATGCAAATAGGGCCTAAGACTTAAACAAAACAAAGCTTTAAAAGGATTAGAGCCTTACCCTTGAAGACCAAGAACAAAGCAACAACTCCAACAGCTTTTCTGAGCTAAAAACCAACTCTTGAGTTCAAACAAGACCCTCATGTACCTCAACAACAAGAGTGTGGTGTTTCACTAGGTGTCTGTGTGCAAAAGTGTGAAGAAACTACACTTTCAAGCACAAATATGAGA